>JAOCPS010712178.1:0-10528 GCA_025505425.1 Graphium colonna | reverse complement strand
CAATTAAAAAGATTTTAACATGACAGGAACAGTGGAAATATTCCATTCTTAAAACTTTCAGTGCAGCCTATGTATAAAACAAAGGGTTATAGTTAATAATCGTGTAAATTTCGACTTATTTAATATATCATTTCTTAAAAAATATGTTTGTCCATCCACCCAAATATTACCTGAATTTCAGTTTTTTACGCGGAGCGACTGGTATCCGACTTTCGCAACCCAAACGGATAAACTGAATTCGAGGGATGGATTAGTTGTCAGGATATTTGAAGGCACTGACAACCGGGACCGACTTTTAACATGCCTATCCGATGCATGGATCATCTTTCTTTTTAGGCAATCAAGTGATCAGCCCGCATTGCCCTAACCCAACCAAGGAACAACAACACAAAGTCGTTGTTCCCCCGCGGGGTTCGAACCCACGACCCCCGGTCTGTAAAGCAAGTGCCCATACCACTAGGATACGGAGATAAATTATCTGATTGAATTGCATATTTCTATTACTAAATAAACTATATATATTCATATTATGTCATAGACTAGCAAATATATCTATATCCCTTTGTCTATGACGAAATCAAATATTTTACTACGTTTTCTACATATATCTATATTTTACTACTAGGTACAGATTCACTGATCATATAAAAATAAATTTTAGTTTTTAAACGTAGATTATATGACTTGACCAATAATATTTCTGCATTTATAATATTTTTTTCATACTTCCAGTCCCTGCCGAGATGTCGATATTAATTAAAGAACATTTCAACCGATGGTACTCTTTGGGATCATATTACATATCCATAACGCTTGTGGATCTACCAATATCTGTAAGTTCTTAAAAATTCTATTATTATTGTTAATTAATTTACTTTGACTTACATGTCATAATAAAAATGATTTTGCTGGCCATATCTGCTTTTGGTTATGACTGCCCGTGGGTGCATAAGCTAATTTACCGTAAAAAATTTTATCGATAGAGAACCGTAATTTATATGAACCGTGTGAAGCGAAATTTAGTGCAAATGATTAGTTTTGAGAAAGAAAAACAAGGAGTTCATAATTTGTATGCACTCCGACTCCTCGTGGTCTTAATCTGCCCTACCCCAAGACTGCAATTTAAAAGTGGGTCTTCTGCCGAAGCACACTTAGAAATACTTGATAGTTAAGAAATCTTGTTAACTATATACTTTTTTACATTAAGATTTGTTTATGCACCTACGAGCAACCAATTACCCTGTATTGTTTTAAATTTTGTAAAAAAATTCTCAAAATGTCGCCGAGCGCTTTAGACTTTTATTGTTATTGACTGAATTTTCTTTACAAAATATGACATTCGTTATTTAGATAAATCTTCTTTTAAAATAGGATTTTTTAAGTCTTATAAAGAAAAGCTTCTACGTAAAGTCCACGAGCGACGGGATCACTCAACATCAAGTGAACCGTCTGCTCGCTCGCCAACATTTCTCTAAAACAAAACTATTTTCAAAGAAAGTTACAAAAAACTGACTTCAAGCGCCTTATAAGTGTTCTTTTGTGACATTTTTTTTTAGTTATTAGTAGCTTTTAGTCGTAGTTTGGTGTCTAAAATGTACTTTTGTAAACATGAGTCGATTTTTCAATTTAAAAATATAATAAAATCTGTCCAATGATTTCTTTTTTTAATCAAAATAACTGAAAACTTTCTTTAAGAATGTTCGCTTTAAGCGTCTGTTTCGCTGTTTTCTGAAAATTAATTATTTTCCAGATAATATCGTGCTTCGTGTTCACGGTCATAGTGTACACGATGTCCTCCCAGCCTTTGGAGATCAACCGCTTCCTCATGTTCTTCGCGATCTCCCTGTACACGGTCATCGTGGCGCAGAGCTTTGGCCTCATGATCGGCGCCGTCTTTAATGTCGTCGTGAGTATTCCTTTCTTTATTATTGTATTGGTGGTCACTGACGAGACTCCCAGAAGTGTATGGTGGTGAATTTTGCGTAGCCGCAGCATTATAGGCAACCACCCGGACACAAAGCCGTGGTAGCTCAGTGTCCAGGCCCTCGTCTTCAATTATGTTTACACGAGGCGAACCTACATTCGGTCCCCGGTGTCGCCACCAATGAAATTGTCAATTTTCTAGCTACAATTCTAAGTACCGATTTACCACAGTCGAGGAAAGCATCGTGAGGAAACCTGCATATCTAAGAATAACCTTTCTGAGATATGTGTATTTAGATCGTAGAGCATAACATCTTTTTACAGATTTTGCTGCACTTTTACGGCGCGCTTGCCCGGGGAAATGCCACCGCCTGTTATAAAGTCGGCATAAAATAAAGCGTGCATGACTTTTGGGGATGCCGGATTGCCATGTCTACCCTTCTCTTTTCCCATTCCTGTACCCTCCGAATCCTTAATCCCGACCCATCCTTTCCATTAAACCTATTCTATCCTTGGTTGACAACGCACTCATGACTCTCCGCATGTTGCGTGTGTCTATGGGCGACGGGATCGCTTAACATCAGGTGAACCGTCTGCTCATTTATCTTCCTTTCGATAAAATAAAATGTGAAGTCCGCCAATCCGCACTTGTGTTTCGAGGTGGACTATGCCCTTTACCCTCTGTCTAGAGGAGGGCTTTGCTCAGCAGTGGGACAATTTAAAAATAGACTGTTACTTTACTTTTTATAGCCGCAGTTCTCCATAAATTTAAGATCGCATTTTGAATAGCTCGCGCAAAATTTACTCGCATAAGTCGACATAAAATAAAGTATGCATGACTTTTGGAGATGCCGAATGGCCATGTCTACCCTTGTCTTTTCCCACTCCTATCTTCTCCAAATCCCTAATCTTCACCCCATCCTATCCAATAAACTTATTCTACCTAGGTTGATAAAGCACTTTTAACTCTTCGGATGTTGCGTGTGTCTATGGGCGACGGAATCGCTTACCATCAGATGAACCTTCTGCTCGTTTGTCTTCCTTCCCATAAAAAAATAGTTGTCAGCATATTTAAAGGTGCTGAGATAGTTTAATGACTGTCAAAGGTGTTCTTGACAACAGGGATCGACTTTATAAGCTACTATGATGTTAATCTTAATATGTCATATTTTTCAGAACGGCACATTCCTGGGTCCGACCCTGTCCGTTCCCATGATGATGTTCGCCGGCTTCGGCGTGACCTTGCGCGACCTTCCGCCATACTTGTACTGGGGGTCATATGTTTCGTACCTTCGTTACGGACTCGAAGGTCTGATAGGGGCGGTGTATGGGCTGCATAGGCCGAGGCTCGAGTGCGAACAGGCGCTGTATTGTCATTACAGGTAATTTTTTTTATTAAGTATTTATTCTTCTCTGCTGTTGATACTTCCGTAGATCATACGAGATAATTGTAATACAAATAATTGTAACCCTACATGATTTTAAAAGCGCAACTGCTGAGTTTCTCGCCTGCTCTTCTCAGCAGAATCTGCTTTTTGAGCTGGCGGTAGCTTCATCACGAACATTGATATCATGTTAATGTGAAATTTTGTAAGCGTCTGTCTATGTGAATAAAGATATTTTGAATTTGAATTAGAATTTGTATTTACAACAGAAATATTTACAAAACAATAAAACTAATCTAACTACGATAATCATATAATCCTAGTTTTGGTGCCAAGAACGCTGGCACCAAAAATAGGAAAGAAAGAAAAAGCCCTCTTGTCGCCAGTTGCAAAATTAATTTTATAAAAAAAATTATTGGTTCTCGGACATAACGTATCCATAGCAAATATCAGAAATAAATAGTGCGCACTAATAGACTCAAGTAAATAACTTTATTACAAATCATTTACTTAGTTTTATCTGCCCCTTTGTCTGTCTATCTGTAATTAAATCTTGTAAGTTAAATTTGATCTACTTCCTGATTTCCCACTTAGCTTAGACTGCATATGCACACGCATATGTATATTGTATGACAATGCAATATTATGATCACTTCGACCTGATCTAATGTTGGAACTAAAAGGTTGCCATAGAAACTCTCTGATTAAACGACGCAAACTCATCGAGTATCGGCTCGGTTATTTCTTCCGGAGCACTATACAATTATAAAAGCATGTCTAATTTTTTAATTACTTGGAATTTTATTTATGTATGTATTAATTTTTGAATTTACTAGTTGTATCAACTGATGTTTCACTTTAAGCGTGCTACTTTATTTCTGTACTCCGTTCCAATTAAAGACAGGGAGGTAGTAAACAAACATAAGCCATGGACACAAAAAAGTAAAAATGGAGCAGAATAAATTGATTAATATAGCCATTCAGGAAGGAACATGGGCGTATCTGGGATTATTTTCCAGGGTTGGCACTAGACCATCCTGGAATGGGTAGTAGACCATGTTGGGGTGTCCCCCCCCCCCCTCTCTATATACGCCCATGAGGAGAGGCGTTTTTGACAGCATTTTTTACTACTTGCAGTTATGCTCGTAGACAATTCCTATGTAGGGCTTTATCTTGACAGTGACATTAGTGTTTTTGGTCAATTTGATAGTTTATTAGGCCTTGTATTAGTCTTGTAGTGTCTTGTAGAGAATTATTATTAATATCAGTTTATTCATTTACTATCGCTATGTTAGTGTGTTCTGTTTAATAATTATTGTTAAAGTTTTAAATCTCACGTTGAAAATTAATGTTTACTTAAAATTTCTTTTGAACTATATTCGGATGGCAACACTTAAAAACCAACTCATTGACACGTTGTAATTATATTTTGAAAATAATATCGGTTTTTTTAGTTTTTTTTTTTATATGACAAGCAAGATAAACGAGAAAACGGTTCACCTGATGGTAAGCGATCCCGTCGCCCATAGGCACACGCAACATCCGGAGATTCGAAAGTGCGTTGTCAACTTGGGAAATTGGATAGAATAGGTTTATTGGATAAAATGGATCGGATAAAGGAATTTGGTGAGAAAGGAGTGGGACACGAAAAGTGTAGACGTAGCCATCCGTCACCCCCCGGGCGAACACGGCCGTAGAAGTGCAGCAAAAGCTGTGAAAAGATGTTATTCTCTACCACCAGTATATGTGATATCTTTAAGTTTTATTCATACTAGAAAATTGCATGAAACTATATATTTTATTGATACCGTGTTGTTTCCAGGGAACCGAAGACATTCCTGAACATGGTGTCGATGTCCCCCGATATGTTTTGGTGGGATGTGATAGCCCTCTCCATTTTCGTGGTGGTTTTGAGGGTCGGCGCATTCCTACTGCTCAAATGGAAGCTGAATGCAGTTCGATAATTCAAACAATTTTACGATTTTTAAAACTTTACATTGAGTAAAGAAAAGTCAAGTGAAGAATCCTTTTGATGAGAGCAAAATTGTGCTAAGCAAGTGTCACAGTTTTTTTTAAAAAAACAAAACATTTATTATGCATTGTTGTGTAATTAAACACGAGGAATATAATATTCCTTTTTTTCTTTTTTCGAAAGCCAAGTCGGAAAAGGCCGATAATAGTAGGTAAAAGAAACCATTCTATACATTACTAGGAATTAAGAGAAGACAGCTTTGCCAACATTTATTCTTTAAATGAACCACTGTTAGTAATAATATATAAAATAATTTATCATTCGTTAAAACTAACACTAACTTGCCCTAGCACTAAAAAAAGTGCAAAACTAAAAACTACGATGCCATTACTAAAATTAAAAAAAAAACGAATAAAATTTGACAATATAAAATATAAAACTTGACACCAAAGATATGTGATAACGGTTGAATTGCTATTTTTTATTGACATATTTGACAAAAAAAAATACTTTTATCGACATTTTATATTTTGCAAGACTCTTAAATATTAGGTACGTTATAAAATGTTTGACTAAAATTGGCATTAAATATAAAATTCCATCATTCTTATATAATATTGAAAACAATACATTTTTTTAATCATTAGGCAATAAATACTTGCATAAATAATAAACAATCAAACAAACCCTCGATACACAATCAGTATTTTAAAAACATCCGCACCATAATGCTATAGGGCAATGAGCATATACGGCAAACCGTACCAAGTTGTATCACGTTCAAACGTGTTATTTTTAGAGACTAGACTTATTATATTAACTACCATAGAAGTTCCTTTCGTAAGCAAACCCAGTTCCTTTCGCGAGTAAAGGTTTCGTGGACCTTTGATGAAATCGAAAAACTTTATTCATAGAAAATAGCTTCTAATGCATTCTACATCCCTATGACAGATTGCGTAAACGTTATGAAGGCAAAGGAAAGTGCATACTTTTATACTTAGAATTAAATTCCCTGCTTAAAAATAAAATCCATAAAGCGCAATATCGTAAGAAATTATAAAGACAATCACTACATAATTTTGATCTTGATGCGTGAGAATTTTTGGAACCACCTTGGGCATTGTCCTTTTGCGTGCATTTTTCGTATAAAAAAACCAAAAAATAATGTTAATTCTTACGTGCAATTAGAGAACGGTGTTCAACCGATTTCAAAAAAGGAGAAGGTTCTCAATTCTACTGCTTTTTTTAAATATTTTTGTATGTGAGTTTGCGGGTTTCACCGCAAGTAAAAAAAAAATAAAAATCGGTTCAAGACCGATTTTTATTTTTTTTATTCCATGTCTATTTTTTTATTTTTAATAAAAATAACCAAAAAAAAGTTGTTTCAAGATCCTTAATTTTGTTTCAGACTGTGTATCGAGGGTTCTTTTGTATATCGAAGGGTTTGTACAACTTTTAAATTAAAAAAAAAAACCGTAACATAGGGTCCAAATACTGTGATATTTTGGAAAGGCGTATAGTGATAAATATTTTCCTACAGCTGGACTATTTTTAAAAAGGAAGATTTTCCTATATTTAAAAAAAAAATTGTAAAAACAAAAAAAACACCTTGCCAATACTGTATACGTAATATAGTAAATCTATAGAATATTTTATAATAAAAACCTGTAATTAGCTACAAGAATTGTTTTTTTTACTTATTGTTAAAAATACGCAACAGAACAAAAATCATTTCAAAAAATTGACTAACAATTTTGCTGTAAACAACTTTACCACGATGAGTGACAAAGAAAGATAAAACTTGACCAAAATTAATAATAGAATAAAATATATAGTAAAAAAGACAAAATTCCTATAACCGTTAAAATTTTTGCGCCCATTTTTTTGTTTATAAAGAACATTATGTCAAGACATTTAGATATAGTGCCATTCAATGTACTAAGGATGGATTTGTAAGCACGAATTTGTGTATTATTTTTTACTTGCTCAATTTCTTTGTATTTATTTTAAGAGCATTTAGTTAAATATTAATTATAATTAGATTTTTATTTTTTTTTTAAATTTAGTCTCATTGTATCCTTGAGATTTATTTAAGTCTTGTATGGTTACAGTTTTTAAAAGAGGTATAAATAAATAAAAATGTTTTTAAAAAAAATATTTCTTATTTTCTCCACTCTATATAATTATTTTTTTTTTGATATTTTTTTAAAAAATTCTTTTCTTAAAATCTTTTATTCTGATGTTTTACAGTTTGCTATTGTAAGGAAAAAAGTGATGAAAGACAATACGCAAATGTGTACAAGGAACATTAATATGACATGTGCGTCAGTCAAAAAATATTTTTTTATAGTGAAAGATAGGAGTAAACGACTCATCGTTTACTCCTTTGAGTCGCCGATGGTCACCGCCACCCATGGACTCTCTTTACTCCAGAGGAGTTACAAAAAATGCCGGCCTTGATATATGCACAATCTTTTCCCGAGAGTCCATAATTCGTATCGGTTCAGGACTAGCGCGAATTGATTTTACAAGTGTCTCTGGTTAGAGCATGACATCTTTTTACAGCTTTTGCTGCGCTTCTTCGCCCGCACTCGCCCAGGGAAGTATCACCTCCTTATAAACTGCCAGCCCCTTATAAAGTCGGCATTAAATAAAGTATGCATGACTTTTGGGAGATGCTGGATGGCCATGTCTTTCCTTTTCTTTTCCCACTCCTGTCCCATTTAAATCCTTAATCCCGACCTCATCTTATCCAATAAACATATTCTATCCAATTTCCCAGCGACTCTCCGTATGTAGCTTGTGTTTATGGGCGACGGGATCGTTAGCATCAAGTGAACCGTTTGCCTTCCTGTCCATAAAAAAAAAGAAATGACGACGGAATCGCACAGTGGTGGACTGCCAACTATTAAGGTGGTGTCAATGGTATTTGTTGGTTTGATGGGGCGCACGATGGACCGAGTGAACTGCACGTAATTAATCCGAACAATTGCTTAGAACACTCACCGTGGTGACGTCTATTCGCAGAACTGTGATGTCAAGTCGAACGAAAAGCGCTTAAAGTAAAAAAGTAACAGCCTATTTTTTTTAAATTATCCAACTGCTGGCTATGGCCTACTCTAGAACAAGGGTATAAGATATGGTCCATCACGCTGCCCCAGTATGGATTGATGGACTTTACCTATCATAGAAATATGGTTTCATATATTTGCAGGTTTCCTCACAATGTTTTCCTTCACTGAAGAGCACGTGGTAATTTAGCACTCAAAATTGTCATTATAAAATTGACAATTTAATTGGTGCCAGCACCGGAGATCAAACTCAGTTTCGCCTCGAGTAAACAGAATTGAAGGCAAGCGTCCAAAAACTGAGCTACCACGGGAAAATGCTTGGTCGTCAACAATTCGAGAAACTCGACGTTTAATGCGGCCAAATGGAAAGATCTGGAAGCGGGGCGCCATCTCAGAAATTGGAGCAGTATTCTATATGTATTCTAGTATTCCATATGGGCGAACTTGTGCTTCGTGAGGTGGGATGGCTGGAAATATGCTAAGACAGCAGGCTTTTAACATGCCTTCTGATACATTCCTATAAAGCTGGGGCAACCAGGAAAGTGTTTTGGAACTAAGTTGTACTATAAGGGTTTCTTTTTGCGTCGAACACACCACTTGTCTTCTATGGGTTATATTGATCTTAATTTAGTCTACTCCAATACAAGATTTTGCTTAGCAAAATCCCAACTCCTAGCACAAGTTTACTCTGACACTCACCATTGCTAGCAAAAATCAAATAATATTTTGATCACTCATATGTGGATAAAAAAACCAAAACCACTTTTAAAAGTCATATAAATTTTAAATTTAACGTTTAACCGGGTAAATTGGAGTATATAAAGAAAAAGTGAATTTTTTTACTTAAACTTTCCTCCAATAAACAGTCTAGAAATTTATCATTTACATTAAAATCTAATATTGTTTCATAATTCTAAATATTAAAATTATGTGTGCATAAACAAACAGTATCCAATTTTCAAATACTCTTCTTGTAACGTTAGGTTAAGTTTAACAGTCGTTGTCATTCATACGAAAGTATTGTCGTCTATAAATTAAATTCTGTAGAAATATTTTATATAAGACAAAAGAAATTATTATAGAAAAGTCAAGGTAATCAATAATCACGTACATCCTATCAATATGTTCATTGAGACAGCTATATGTTTCTCGTGATAGTACATAACATATTTTCACAGCTTTTGCTGCATTTGTAGGACCGCGCTAGCCCAAGGAAATATTACCACGCTTTATAAAGATAGCATAAAATAATGTATGCATGGCTTTTGGGGTTGCCGGATAGCCATGTCTACCCTTTTCTTTGCCAACTCCTTATCCCTCCAAATCCTAAATTCCAACATCATCATCATCAACAGGTCAATGTATATGTTTCTTTTTAATTAAAGAAATGTCATGTTTCTTGTTTCTCAGATTTCCGCGAATATTAGACATTTTTAAACTAAACAAATTTGCAGATTTTATCGCGTTTTATTTTAAATTTCATCACCCGACCTTCCGAATCTAACAGCATTCATGGTCACGAGTAGGACTGAGATGATTGATGTCCTGGTGTCACTTGTCAATCCGCAGTAACTACTTAGGTATATTTAGGTCCTGCAGCGTTGTTCTTATTTCTTGACTTTATGTTATTCATAATGGGATTCCAAGCAGATGGTAACTCCCAACCATCCTCTCTATTGAATTTTAGATGTTTCTTAATTTCAATAGCTTAACGAACCATCCTTGGCAGGAATCGGTGTTATTTTGCGAGGCTTTTTGGCCAATCTGATATAATGGTTAGGCCCTTTTATGTATGTTGGCGTGGTATTGAGCTTGTTTGTCTCGCAGGACCTGGTTGACACGCTCTAGTTCAGCAGCCAGATGTCGTTCTTCGCAGATCCCACGTGCTCTCCGAAACAAAGATTATAAAGGCAAAAAAATTGTTGGCTAAAACGTTTGTATACTGTTTGCTATATATACTATATACGGCGGCACGACGGGCGATCCATGCGCACGTATTCGTCTGCCTACTACCACACATTACAAAACCGTACCGACCGACCGTCCAAATAAAATATTTATTTATTTACTGACAATTTTTGCACATAAAATTGTACAAAGGCGGACTTAATGCCAACGGCATTATCTTCCAGTCAAACTTGGGTTGATGCAGCGATAAAACTGTGAAGGTGCACAGA
>JAOCPS010712067.1:0-19692 GCA_025505425.1 Graphium colonna | reverse complement strand
TATGTGAAGTTGGTGTTATCTTAAGTTGAGAGTTACAACCAACCAATATATTGACTATCTAGCAAATATTAATTATTATCTATAAATAACAGATGAGAGTATATATTTTTTTATCGGATCTTTTTAAATCAATATCCACCACTGGAAAATTATGATTAACGTTTTTTTTTTCAAAACAAACGAGTGTACAAAATATAAATTGACATATCACCTATTGCGGACGTTTTAAAATGCTGATAATGTACTTATGGGAATATTTTTAAGCAAAGTAGTCCTTTTTTTTAAAGGAAGAGAAAAGAACAGACAGTTTACCTGATTGTAAGCGATCCTGTTGTCCATAAACACACGCAACACCCGAATCCCCAATCACCCACCCAGTCACAAGTGCGTTGTCAACCTAAGAAATTGGATAGAATAGGTTTATTGTTTGGGAAGGGTCGGGATTAAGGATTTGGAGGGGAAAGAAATGGGAAAAGAAAAGAGTAGACATGGCCATCCGGCATCCAAAAGTCATAAATGCTTTATTTTATGCAGACTTTATATATGCATTGGCACTTCCTCGGGAGCAAGGCCATAGAAAAATCGGTGAAAGTACCTAGTAGCTTAGGTAGACATCCTTCCTTTTTTTCTAAGTAGATTGTATAAAAATAAAGGTTATTTTGGGAAAATATGACATTTAGGAAATGGATTAGGATAATTTAATTTCATTAATATGGAAACACTCATTGCGGCTTTCTGACAACTACTGTCCAACGTATGTTGATAAGTTGTAGTATTTTCGTTCATCTTTATTAATAATTTGTTGTTTAAATACAACTATTAAAACAATTTTAGTTGAAATACTTGTCTCCGATACCCAGTGCAGTGGTATTTGAGTCCCGCTCTTAAGGTAAAAATATTATAGGTTATTACAAAAATACTACCTTTAAAACATTATTCCACGTGCAGTATCCAATGTTTATTATTAACTAATTAATATTAAAATCCATAATCTTAATAGGAATGGTAGTAAGATTTTTCGTTATTTGTATTGGACCTAGTTTTGTGTTATAATTATTTTCACCTCTAGGTCCATGTTAAATTTGTCTTCCTTTTTTGTTGTTAATATTATTAGTATTATCCAATTGTGTAATTTCGAAATTTCCGATATTTTGATCATCCTGCTCACGTAAGATAACTGTTAAATATAAATGTCTTCTGTAAATATTTGATTTACAGAATGGCACCGAAAAAGGTTGAAGAACCAGAGAAAAAACCTCTAATTGGAAGAGTGGGCACAAATTTAAAGGTTGGGATTGTAGGTGTGCCCAATGTAGGAAAATCTACATTCTTCAATGTGCTGACAAAAAGTCAAGCAGCTGCTGAGAATTTCCCATTCTGCACTATTGATCCAAATGAAAATAAGTATATTTTTATTTTTTTTACTTAAAAATTGAATGTATAGAGGGGATTCAATATGAAAAAGGGTGAAAGGCTTCATTAAATGTAGCAAATTCATCAACATTTTAGGTACCTTTGCAAAAATTTTACTTAATTTATGTCTTTATGTTTACTTTTTTATACTTTAATTTTACAATTCTTTTTTAAATAATGAAATGTTACTAAGAACTATTTTTGTTATGCCATTTGTTTATTTTCATGTTGACATCCCCACTTTTGTACAGTTTTTTTATTACATGAGCTGTTTAAAAATTTTTAATATAACCTTGAAGCAATTAGTCTAATATGCAGTATAATGGTTAAGATTTATGTAATATAATTTTTTATAATATATATACTAATAGTAATAATTTATATAAAGATATTGTTTGTCAATTAATGGTTGTTAAAAATGTTATTATGTGTAAAAATTATTAGGAATTGAAATGTTTTTTCCTACTAGTTAATTGCTTAATTATTTGCAAGATGTCACATAATTTTTAGATTCTTTAAAAATACACACAGATTAAAAATCAGAAGCTGCTTTAGCACTGAACAAAAACTTTTTATAAATTAATTGCCATATTTTTTGACAACTGTTACAATGACAATTGCATTGATTTTGAACTGTGATAATAAGATCTAAGAAACAGTTCTGAAAAATGAAGAAAACATATGCACCATATGATCCAAAGTTTGGGATCACGGATAAATTTAATATTCAAGATGTTATACCTAACCAACATCTAATTTATCATGGAGATTTAGACCTAGTAAGTGGAAAAAAAATTGAGGAATCAGATAATCACCTTCGACCATTAGCTACTGCTGTAGTTGGTCCAAACAATACTGCTGCTCCTCTTCCAAACAATCTTGACTTCTACCACACTTGGACAGATATTGATTCTCAGGAAGCTTACTTAAATACAAAACCAACTAGTTATTTATTATTATACAAACCAGGGACGGGTGGTTATACCCTTGGTGAAAGTATGGCTAAAAAATTGAATATTGTACATTTAAGTCCCAAAAATATCATTGCTGATGAAATAGAACAGAAGAGTCCAACAGGAAAGTGTATAGATTTCAATTTAAGACACAATAACACTTGTAAATTTGACACCGTTATAGAGTTAATGAAGAATAAATTAAAATCTTGTGCTGTAAAACACAGAGGCTATGTTATATCTGGGCTTCCCTTAGTGACTTCTAGTGAAAGAATGAAATATTTTAAAAGAAGACTTTATACTGAAGAAACTGTATCAATTGCGGAAGAAATAGTTGAAAACTTAATTGCAATTATTTTCAAAAATAATCCTAAAAAAAGGAAAGGACACAATACTCCTAATTCTTCTGAAAGCAGTGAATCTATGTCTCATTATGAGAGTGAATTTGAAGTAGAAGAAGAAGAGGAAGAGGTATTAGAAGATGAAGCTGCAGAGGAAATTGTGTCATTGCCAAAATTTATTTTAGAACCTTCAAACAACATTATTCTAAATAAAAGCCACTACCTAAACTCAAAACAGGCTATGCTGCTAGAACAATGTCAAAAAATATTTGATTTTGAGATAAAACCAGATATCATTATTTTTATTACATGTCCAGACAGAGATGTACTCAGGAAAAAGAAATGTAAATATTTTAATTATTCTGCATCTTCAAATCCTATTGGTATTCAACCGATTTATGTGAGAAATGATTCTGGAATATTGTGGCCTCATAAATATGCAGTATTTGAAAGCATTACCAATCCTGAAAGCACTGTGATCACTAGGAAGTATAACTGCCAATTGCCAATAAATTTTGATTTTAATTCAAGACAACAAATATGTAACTATAGAAACTATGTAATGCCTTATTTGGAGAAGAAAATGAAAGATTTTAAATCCAAATTTATTCTCAAAGTTGATGGCCGTAATACTACATATGAAATGATAAATGTATTATTACATAAACTAATATCTTTGCATGTTAAACCTGTATTAATACCAGAACCTTTGTATCTTGAAGAACCTTCTGAGGACATTGAAGAGTTTTGGAAAGTTGCTGAAGAAATGAATGTTATTAATAGTGGATCTAAAAGATTTTATAGATATGCTTCACACTGGTTTAATAGATGTCCAGTCGAGCTTAAAAAACGGCATATTTCTATAGGGTTAGGTAAATTTGCTGTAGCATTTTTTAATCACATTTATCTTTTATCTTCACTTGATTCTATGGTAAAGTTTTGGAGAAACCCTCGACCATTTTTAAAGTTAAAATATTTGGAGCCTACATGCAGAATAATAATCATGGGTACAAAATCATCCGGAAAAACTATGGTATCACATTGTTTGTCATGGTTGTTTGATACACCAATTGTGTGCTACAAAAGGCTTCTTGATGATGAAAGAAGAAAAAAATTTGATACTTTCTCACAGTCTATACTTTCTGAAATCATAGCTAACATAGAAGACAAGAGAATTGAAGAATGGGAAAATAAGGAAAAAGATAGATTAAATAATTTAAATTTGTGGACTACAACAATCTCCAAAACATTACAGCGATATATAGCCTTATCTAAAAAGTTACTGGAAATCAAAATTCAGGAAACAAATGATGATGCTTTAATTAGAGATGACACCAAGATTTTAAATCAAATATCTAAGATCCGACAAGACCTGACTTTTTTGCCAATATTGGATGATATCGAAAAATGCCAAGAAATTATTGCAACTGAAAGTTTGGTATACTATGCTCCTCCTGAATTTGTTAATAAAAACCAGAAACCCTCGGTTCCTGTTCTTGGTGATGAAGATGTAATGGATGCAATATCTGCATATGTTAAAGATAACGATCTTGAGAAAGATTTGGAACCTACAATACAAGAAATAATGCAAGAATTAACTAAAATGTTAAAAAATCTGGATATTGAGGCTCAGAGTGATTCAAATCATGTTGTGGAATATGGGAAGTACATAATAGATGGATTTCCTTCTACTGCTGAAGCTTGGGATTTTCTTGTTGGTTCGATTTTATTTCCTGATTATGTTATAGCTATAACAGAAAGCAGAGAGATTGATGAAGAAATTGCTGTACATTACCTTAATTTAGACATGTGCACAAAAAATTATAACAGTAATCTTCAATTGGTCAATGACGATTTGATTAAAATTAAATTATTGTCCAATAATTTTCCTGAAATTCAACCAACTAAAGTCGAATCACTTGCTAGTGATATAATTAATATTATTGTAGAATCTATATTCACTTCAAAAGCTGAAGTAGTAGATTATCTAAATGAATCAATTAACAAGTTCCGTGAAGAATTTGATGCATTACAAACAATAATAAAAGAAGCGAATAAGGTGTGTATTGAAGTACAAATTGAAGATAAGACAGATATTCAAATACTAGAAGAAGTGTTGCGAAATGTACGCAGAAGCTATTGTCCAGTCGGAAACACCGATTCGGAGGAAATAATTGAAGATGAAAGTGATAATAGTATATCAAATGTTTCTCTTATTTACAGTGATCCACGTTTTCTATGTGAAACTAATATTTACTGTCCAGTAGCTTTTTATAAAAATGGTGTTTTATGGCAAGGTAAATCAGACTTTTGTCTGAAAGATGATAATAAGCTTCACTATTTTATCAGTGAAGAATATTTGAATATGTTCCAAAATGATAAAACCAAATATCAATCCTATAATAAACCTTTTAAGAAAATACCTGAACTTAAAATTTGCGTAATAGGCCCAATTGGAAGTGGAAAGACGTCTGTTGCAAAATTTCTTGCTAAGGAATATGGATTGCTTCATTTAGATTTTGCTGAAATATTAAATTGTTATTTATTACCTCGCCACTTTAAAAAAGTAGGTCGTCAATTTGAAAACAGTTTTACTGACCCTCCAATTGATGATGAAAATACCACAGAATTTGTTATGAACGAAGACATCTTAAATTTAGAGTCGGAAATGTTATCCAATGAATATGAGTTAAGACGTATGATTTTTGATTACCTGGAAAAAGGAATGCCCTTGTTATCTTTACTTATGCAAAAATTATTAAAGAAGTTATGGTTTCAACCACCATTTTCAACCACTGGTTTCGTGCTAGATGGATTTCCCAAAATGCAAAGTGACGTCGAAGACATGACACAATGTTTTTGTATCCCAGATGTGATATTTGAATTAGAATGTAATTCGGAAATATCTACCGAAAGAATTGCTCCAATTATGTTTAGTACATGGAAGACCCAATTAAAAGAGGCCAAAAATAAAGTTCAAATTAAATTGGATAATGAAAAAAAGCTATGGATGAGTTTTGTAACAAAAATAGCGGTTGTTAGACTTATAATAGATGAAATTCTTAGCCAAATTAAAACTGAAACAATTGAACCACAAAAAAGCGCCTCAATACAAAGTGCTATAATTGATGCTCATCCTTCTGGATTGTCCATCATAGATGTGAATTTGTTTAACACTTACAATACCATAATATCAGAATATCCAGAACCAGTTGATGAAACTGAATGGGAAAGGGCTGATGTTGTTCGTGAAAGAATCGAAAATAGAATTGAAAACATATATGAAATAGAAGATGAGAATATACAAGCTCTGGGAGAGATTCTTGATGAACAGAATATAAAAATTATATCGGTTGATGGGACCAAACCGATTAAGAAACTAAACAGAATTTTGCAATCCAAAATGGCAAGCATTCGGCATAAACGTGAAACGCGTTTCGAACAGACGTTTGTAATTGACTTGGATGTCGCTGAAATGCTTTTATTAGAAGGGTTTTACTTCTTGAGCAAATTTAATCGACTATGTCCTGTTTTTATTTTCGATAACCCTGAAACTATATTAAATCCGTATAATGTTAGCAAAGCTAATAATACAATAACACCAGTTATTCATCGTTCACATATTTATTTTCCGTGTAATGAAATAAACGCAAAAAAATTTAGACTAAACCCTCTAAAATATATTGTCAATGAAAACATTAAACATTTTGCTGATTATCCTTTAAGGATAGCGGTTATAGGACCACCAAAATCAGGTAAAAGTGAACTGGCGGCAAAATTTGCTAAAAAATACGGATTATTATGTATATCTAAGGGTATGGCCCTAAGATATATTTTAAATAATCAGTCGTGGACTGATTTAGCACAAAAATTAATGTCATTATTAGACAATGGCGACAGGGTCAATGACAATCTTATTATACAAGCCATTCAGGGTATAATAAATAATCACTGCTCTTCATCACAAGGTTTTGTTCTAGATGGTTTGCCATCTGCCCCTAATGAAGCTTTAGAACTCCAAAAAATAGGCCTCTTCCCGCTATATATATTAGAGATTAATGTTAATAGATCTGTTATTTTAAAAAATTCTCAGAAGGAAATATATACAGACATAATAAAATTAAAACCTCCATATCCAAAGAAACTTATATCTTATAGATTTTTTAAATATAGCAAGAAAAGCAAAATATTAAAAGAGTATATCGAAAATGATACTCAGAATATATTTATATTGGATGGTAAACAATCAAAATGGAAATGTTTTTACGAGGCGAACAATAAAATCATTGAGTGCTTTCCAAAAATTCATCATTATTTAATAAATAGAGATTCAACAATAGTTCCATTGGCACAAATGCACATATCCAATCTGGATTTTGAATCGAAAATGACAAAATTTAAAAACATGTGCCCTGTTTGCCTTCAAATAAAGGTTCTTAGGCACAATCATTATCCAGTTGATAAAAAAGGTGTAGTACTTTTCCAAGATCATTTTTATTGGATTTGTAGCGATCATCTGGATTTAGTGCTGAAAACGCCTGAGAAATTTTTATTAAATCATGATCAGATAAGTATCCCTGAAATACCAGCGATTGTTAAAACAATCAATCATTGTAATTTGTATGAAAATGGTACTTGTGTAGTAACTTATGCTGAAAATCTTCCAGCAAAACGAATTGAAAAAGGAAAAGAATGTTTTGCCGCTACATATAAAGAGAAAACCTATTTGTTTTGTACCTCTAAATGTTTAACAAAATTTTTGGCCAAACCACACATGTATCATGACATAATAATATTTAAAGAAAGTAAGGTCTTTCCCAAGTTATGCTTAAACAAGCTTCCACATTTAGGATACTTGGAGCAGACAGTGGGAAACATAATAACAGAAGCATGCTGTCTAGCTAACGTTGTGCGACCAAAGTATCCTGGCTTAGATGCCAAATTATCAGCTCTGTTACACATAGCATTGTACCTCAAAGTCCATAACCCATTGACTAAGGAATCTTATAGACCATCATACAAAAAAGCCTTGAATAAGTTTGAAAACCGATGTAAGCTCCTGACAGACGTTACCTCACGTTTGAGGTCAGTAGACAATCCATTTTGCAAATACTCTCATTATTGTACAAGTGGAACTACAAAACCGGTAGATTCAGGGACTGTTATTAAACCGCCTAGTTTTAACACTAAATCAGTTTCATCCTTTGATTATTCTGATGGTGATAATTTTTAATGTTTCCTTGCTTTTATCTTTTAATTTGTTATAACATGTGATGTAATAAAATTTATTATAATTAATATTTGTTGCGTTAATTCATTATCTGCGTGTTCTTTTACATTCTAAGCATATAATTGTAATGTTGTTTAGATATTAAAAAAAACTGACAAAAGGATAACTGCGTTTACGAGCGTCTCGTTTTATCCAATAACTGAAACAAACATTTGTATTTTAAAAGCTTAACTTGTTTTAGTTTCATACAAAAATGTATATGAAAGGAACCTTTAAGCAAATTTGATAAACTACATTTTCGAAGAACGGCAAACATTCTGCATTCTAAAATCATGTGCTCAATAAGATTCCGACTTACGCCGGATAAACTGTTGTAACCAAGGTATTCTGTTAAGATGTTTTGATAAGTGTACATATGTAGGATTTGTTAACGGTATTGTATTTTGTACGGGTATTCTGATAGGGCAACAGAAATTCGTGTGTCGTGTAGTATGAGGGATATTAAAAAAATATTAACAGAAGTAAGAATCAGTAGATTCCTCTAATATTTAATATTTGTCGGATCATCCGCCTTTTCACCAAATACTATTATAGTAAAGTAAATAATATAATAATTATTATAGTATACAGCGAAAAAATTGGAACGAAAAAGTAAGATCTGTGCAACCTTTCAGTTTATAAATTTAACATGTCTTTTGAATTTTCTTAAACAGGACTGGCTATTATTAAATTGTTATTCATTCAATATTGGTAATTAAAATAATGTATTATATACCGATTTCAAAAGATGAGGATGTTTGCAATTCGGTTTGTTCTATTTGTTTATGTATGTATGTTCGGGCATAACTCCGTCATTCATGAACCGACTTAAAAATTATTTTTTATCAGAAAAGATATACTTTTGGATTGGTTCCATAAAATTTTCAAAATAATTAGGTTAATAGTTTCTTTTCGAAATAACGGAAAAAGTGTCTTAATAGTACACTTCTAAGGCGTTTTTTTTTATAATTTGATGAGCAAATAATGTTATAATTAAAATAATATTAACAGTGTACATTTGTTCCAGCACGTAGGGTACCAGTTCCGGACGAGCGGTACGACTATTTATGTGAATATCACAAGCCAGCTAGGTTTGTATATAATTTTATTTTTAAGTAAGTTTAGGGTGAGCCGTGGTAGGTCTGTGTCTGGACTCTTGCCTTCAATTCTGTATACTCGACGCAAACCCAGGTGCCGCACCAATAGGACCGTTAATTTCGTAATTACAATTTTAAATGAGAATAACCACGTGGTTATATCACTATATCTGAGTAAAAAAATATTTGCAAGCTGTGTGAAGTTTGCTAATCCGCACTTGGGTCGCGTGGTATGGTAACCCTGTCTGAAGGAAGCCTTTGACCAGCAGATGATCAATTTGGAAAAAAAAAGGCTGTGACTATTTATATTATTTTTATAGGTATATAAAACAACCTCTCTTAATACTAATGACGAAAATATTTTATATCTTAAAATAATATTTTCAATAAAATTACCTGTTAAATACTAGGTAAGAATATTCCGTATGGGTCATCTAGTCTATATATAATGTTGCAGATCACTTTTATACAAGAGAAAATATTACACACCTTTCCGTCTGTAATCAAAACTTGCAAGGTTATTTTGACCCACTTACTCTAAACGGGATAATATCCAGTGTCTCATGGTAAAGGATTTTTAAGTAGCTAGGGTTAAAGTTTTTGTAATAACAAAAAATTACAGCGTATCAAATTTTCAATATATTTCAGCAAAGTCCCCGCTTTCTTGAACGTTGTAGACATCGCGGGTTTAGTGCGAGGTGCGGCTGAAGGTCAGGGGCTGGGCAACGCCTTCTTGTCACACATCAAAGCTTGTGATGCCATCTTTAATCTGTGCCGTAAGTATTTAAATTTTTTAAATTTATTACTTTTTAACAGAAATAATTTGTGGCCATGTTCATCAAAATTATAAAAAGACAGCATCGAAATCGTCGTATCTCCCTCACTGTATTTGATTGGAATACACTATAGACTCATGTTTTGATTTACAGGGGCGTTTGATGATGAGGATGTGATCCATGTCGACGGTGAGGTAAATCCTGTACGCGATTTGGAGACAATAGGCGAAGAATTGCGTCTTAAAGACGTGGAGCAGCTGATGCAGAACATCGAGAAGCTGGAGCGCGTCGTGAACCGCGGCGCCGATAAGAAACTCAAGCCTGAATATGTAAAGTATATATTTATTAGCTTATAAGAATTATTGCGGTTTATTTTTAATTTCATCGCTCGACGTATCGAACCTTTTATAGCGTTTACGGTCATGGGTAGGACTGAGATGTTTGATGTCCTAGTGTCACTTAGAAATCCTGCATAACATCAGCTTAAATATTAATCATAGCCGTTATTTATTTCACACATGGTAAAATTAAATCGCGATACATCGTGATACGCGAATTAATTTAAAATGTCGAATATTTCCATAAGTCTTAGAAATAATATTGTATTAATTATTTTAATAAAGTTGCAAAAAGTTCCATACCTCAATCATCTTGCTATTAAATTTTAAACTTGGTCAAAAAAGAATGCACTTTTGAATTTACCAAATGTTTTGTTTAATATAGACAACATTACACATTAGTTCATTGAATATAAAATGTTCCTAATATGTTATAATTTACTAAATATCTTATTGTATATTTACTGGACTTTATATATTTTCAGGATGCTCTTATGAAGATCAAGTCTATTTTAGTTGATGAGAAGAAGCACATTCGTTTCGGAGACTGGAGTGCAGCAGATGTCAGTATATTATAATCCCTTTTTTATCTAATAAGTTAAAAATATACCTGAGTCTCCAACGATATTAAAGGAGAGCACTCGGTACTCGATTGTCATCATATTTATTTAATAAAATGAGGGGCATTAGGGGCAATTTTAGCTCAAATTTTACAACAAATTATAAAGTGTGGCGGCTGTAATCCGCTGGTGCGCGCGAGGCGGTCGACCCCTTCCCTACGCCTCGCGTCTTACTCCGGCCACGCCGTGTCCGCCCGGATGAACATGAATTACTTAATTATTTTTTTAACTTTACATTGTGTTCACTCAATGTACTTTCTTACTCAATGTAATTCAATATTTATTTTTAATAATATTTATATGCTTTATATATGATCGCCATATATAACTTCTTAACATATTGAAAGTGACTCACCAATCACTGTGCGTCAGTAATTTTTTTATGCAATAATGTTATTTTGGTGTTATGATATAAATTACAATATTCATGTAATATGGTAATTTTTTACAAAATTTAAGTTACATTGTACTTTAAATTTTTAATTATTAATATGGATTAATATAGCCAAGATTTTCTGATTTATTATCGTACCATCGTCATCTCCACCATATTTTATAATATAAAAAACCTGTGTGTATACACAGGTTTTTATATTATTACTTATCGTTTATATGTTACATTAATTCAAAACAATAATGAAAAATCCTTACATTTTAAGGATTTACACTAAATTGTAACAGTCTTTTTCCAGAATGATTTAAATTTGAACATTAAAAATATAATGCTCATTGGAACAAAAATTTATCTTTACAGATAGAAATCCTCAACAGGTATCTGTTTCTGACTTCTAAACCAGCGCTTTACCTTGTAAACCTCTCGGAAAAGGATTACACCCGCAAGAAGAACAAATGGTTTGTATATTAATCTCTACAAAATTATTTTGTACAGTTAGTTTCAAGACAGTTTACTTAAACTGTTGTCGATTCTCTTGCTGTCAAAATTTAGATAAATTTAATATAAATAAGTTTTGATATTATTAAATTATCAATACTTAAAGTCAAACATTATCAGCATAAAATACCTTCAAAAATCTAGAGACTGATATCATACTTCTTTTATTTCCTTTACTTTATTTTTAGTATTATAAAACTAATTAAATTCAGACTAGAAGCCACGGAATTATTTTGTACTTGCTTGAAATGTTCTTCCTCTAATGTAGAACAATATAACACAACAAATGATCTATATAAGCAACTCATTTGAACCAATTTCAATAAATAAGTTTCTTATTGGGAATACTTGTTTATAAAGAAAAAAGGAATATAGAGATACTTACCACCTGGAAAATATATTTACTTATTTCTTTTCCTAACTAATCTGTGTAGAATAAATAAATTCAGTTATATTTTGCAAAAGAAAGGTTGCCTATAAAGAGTGTTCACTGTAATGATATTTGGTTAATATGTTGCTAGTAGAAAATTTGCAATAGGTCACAACTTAATTTGTTATTATCAGGTTACCAAAATTGAAGGAGTGGATTGACAAGAATGATCCAGGAGCACCTCTTATTCCATTTTCTGGGGTTTTGGAGAGCAAATTGATGGACATGGATGCGACTGAGAAGCAAATATTCCTAAAGGAAAACAATGTTACCAGGTAACAAATTAATTGTTAATTGTAAACCTAAGTAATGTTATATTAGAAGAAATATTTAAAACTTGGGTAAACTTACTTTTTGTATTTAACAAAAAACAAAAAATTTTTTTTTTATAATAGTATAAAATAAATTTTTGTTTGTTTGTTTTAAATGTGCTTATCTCATGAATTACCAGCATGTATAACTGCAATTTTTATTGTAATGTAAAAGTTTAATATTTGTTAGTGTGGATAGTTATTATTTAATCACACTAATAATATCTAATTAGGAGTAATTCGGGGCATAGATATTTTTAAATAATACAACTTTACGGATTTTATCGCGATTTACAGACTTTATTTTTTATTGCCGTACAATTGAACTCTAACAATCTTCATGTACAAGGAAGCGAGTAGAATTCAGTAATAATTTCGTTTATTATTATCTTTCAGTGCATTAGACAAAATCATTGTACAAGGATACAAAGCTCTTCAATTGGAATACTTCTTCACCGCTGGTCCTGATGAGGTCAAGGCTTGGACAATACAGGTAATTTTTTTTTTAATTTATTCACATATAAATGTTTACTATTCCAAATCTTATATTTTTATTTAGAATATTTTTAATATAGTGGTGTAGTTTAAAAGAGATTTGGTCTTTGTCTATATGGTTTACCATATTTGCAAATAAAAATGTAGATATTTTTTTCTTATAATTAGTATTTACAAGAATCATAGTTAAAAATTTTATTAAGAAATCAATTGTGGTTGGTAGATTTTTAAGTATAGAAGTTATGTTAGAGTGAGTTAATAATGGCTAACCAATTTATGATTTCCTAAGTTACTTCATTCTTCTACCATTGCTGTCCATTTTGTGATGTAAATTGATTTAAACTTTTCTGGAGATATTAACAGATATTTTCATAATATGAGTATAAGCATATAAAAAAAATCAATACAAGTTAACAATGTGCTCATTCGTTTGCTGAAATAGAATGCAATGTTTTGAATTTTTTAAAAAAATTCATCATAGTCATATATAATAAATAGTGAAGTTGATAAAAATAATGAATGAATGCTTTATATTTATGCTACTAAAATATATCCAAGAGAGAGTTCAATTTTGTATCTGCATGAAATTAATAATATAAATATCAATAAAATCAAAATATACTTATTTATACGAAATATATATAATGATTATATATTAAATATACTATGTTTAATATATAATCTATAAAAGCACTAAAAAGATGAGAGATAATTTTTTCTCTTTGTTTCAAGCAAATTATATTATTGAGTTATAAATAACAATATTTAATAAAAATGTTACGTTTTATTTTCTATAAAATACTAATCTAACAGTTGTATTCGATATGCAAGTCAAGAAGCTTGTACCACCTCTATTTTATTGTAGAAAGGAACTAAGGCCCCACAAGCCGCCGGCAGGATTCACACTGACTTTGAGAAAGGTTTCATTATGGCTGAAGTGATGCATTTCAAAGACTTCAAGGAGGAAGGCACCGAAGCTGCCTGCAAAGCGGCAGGGAAATATAGACAACAAGGTACATAATTACTTAACACAGAAAAAACTAAAGGACAGTATTTAAAAGGATTTTAAAATATATGTACCATTATTCATTGTAAGATAGTTTCATTTTTAAATTTTAACTATGTCAGTGTTTAACAACATGCGTTCATTTATATTTTCTGAATGGTTTTTGTATGCATATTTAATTGTCTTTCTGTTAGCACTAAACTAAACTAAACTAAATTGGAGTGGACAACAATATATGCCAAGTCTCCATGGCAAGTAACAATTTTATGTAGACTAAGAATGAATGGACAGCATACTTAAAGATCAGCTAAATGTCTGTCTAGACGAATTGAACGCAATTAACAAGATTATCGATTAATTAATGATTTTACGAAACGAGAAATCTAAAATCACATCAAAATCATTAATTCATCGGCTGAATTTTTATGCTGTGGAGAATTGAACCTTAAACTTGCTGAACAGCAGTTAGCAAGTCACTGTAATACTGTGCAGTTTTGTTTAATCAGTTATTTTAATATTTCAGGAAGGAATTACGTGGTGGAAGACGGAGACATAATATTCTTTAAGTTCAACGCCGGTGCTGGACTGAAGGACGCCAAGAAGAAATGACGCGGCAAAGTGCTTCTATTACTCGTACACATGTTGTACCTCAACCTCGTTCTATACACGCTCATGCACGTCGCCGATTAGAATTATTTACCCTCATATAACGGAGTGTTAAAAACGCATTTTTTAAAGTGGCAATGAATAAAATAAGGCTTCGTTAACGTTTGTGTAATTTAATAATAATATTATGATTATAATAAATCGTTTTTTTTTGTAAATTTATTAAATTGATACGGAGTTATTTTGTGTTTTCATATAATTTCAACTAATTCCTCTGTGCGGACGACTTTGCTCCCTTGACATTTTGAAGTATTATCATCATCGTTTTGCTCCTTGAGTACGCTTTCCAAAATTGATTTCAATTGTTTTAGAAACCTTTTCAGATTTATGTGTGATAAAATCTCTTGTTCGATCACAGGGGCTAACTTTTCTTTATCTTTTTCCGACTTCGTAAACAGTTTATTGGACACGAAAGGCGCTATTTGAGTAACTGCTTCTTCCCACTCCTGTGAAGTAAAACCATGGAATGAAATTCAAGCATTAAAAACCTCGTTGTTTATTTTGAGAAATGGATAAAATATTTTTTATATTGCATGAAGACAAGACAAGATAAGGCTTCAATGACATTTAGGGCTGCCTTTTTTCACATATATGGTTTTGAGCAGACAATTAGAATGTACAAAGACTAAATTAAAAAAAAGACAATCGTACTACCAGAGTCTAGTATAACATATTTATTATTCCTAAAGGATTGAGGCGTGACATCAGATCGCGAAAATATATCATCGGGAACATTTGCCTAATTCATTGCATCCTAAAATCTTAGTCGTTACTAAATTACATTTATAACCATTATAAAGTGATTGTTTTAATTAATTATTTCGAACTTACTTGACAATCGTCTTGCAGGGAGTCGAATGATAACATTTCTTCAATAAGAATGATTTTAAATGTATCAACAGATGTATTCCTTAAAATATGAATAATTAGACGTCCAACAGAAGCTAGTGTATTGCCGACTCTAAAATAACACAGAAAAATAGAAAGAAATTGGTATTTTTCAGTAAAACGGGTGTATGTTATAAATTGGAATATTTAAGTATTTTTTTATAATGTATCAACGAATAGCATATCAAGAAATACCTGCAAACTATATCCTTATTTTGAATAATTTCTTGAACAGTTTTTGTTAAACGATCATACGTGTCTCTCATCAAAAATTCTAAATTATCACAATTTCCTGGAGGTAAGGAACCGTATTGAATTAATAATCTTTTTTGAATAGCAGTAAATTGTCTCTGTAATATTTGGAGTTCATCCTGAAAATTACTTTAGTTAATGATTGTACAAAATATTTAATTTAATGGAAAACTCCAGAAACAATTACCTCCAAACTTTTTAATTTTAGTCTTTCCTTTGAATGTATTTCTATGGTTTTCAAAAACTTATGAATTATATTTGTAATAAAGTCTTCACTTAGGTTGAACGTTATTTGTGCTCCGATATTTATATCACTATAGTGTTCGTTTAACCTATCGAGAAAGAAATCCAAAATTCCAGAAATTTCGGGAAAACCATTCGCTTCAATCGAATATCCTTGGGCAGCGGCCTTTATCGTTACATTGTTTTTCGATGTTCTATACTTAAAAGTTATTTTCTTCATAGTGCCCATATCCACAAGTAATTCATCTTTTAGCATATCTGTAACAGTAAATTAATTATTTTAAATAAAAAGGTTCACTTATTAAACGCATAATAAAATAAAAAAAAAATTGATCACCTGTAAATATATTTTCTAGATCTAAGCAAGGTTCACTAACATGGATAAATAATTTATTTTCGTTATCTAAGTCTGCTTCTGTTATTGTACAATATAAATTTAATGGTAAAATAACGCTTCTCTGAAATGTTATTATTTTCCCTGTATGATCAACAATGTGAAATAAAACCTTGACTTGGGTATTCGACACATCATATTCGTTTCTTAACGAAACATTTACTTCCACCGACTCAATTATATTCATATCCTCGATATTGATAACTGATTCAGATATTGTAAAAGGGGAATTACAAATATAAGTTATTTGTAAGCTTTGAATTAATTTGGGCTCCTCGCAAGATATTGTTACCACCAATGGGCACGATATCAATTGTAAAAGAACGCTGTCTTCGGCAAATCCTTCATAACCGCTTAGAACAGGTAACCCAACTTTAATCGCTATGGTAAGAATCTTTTCAATATCAGTCAAATCACTCGCACCTAAAACAAAAATAATATTATCAGACTGCATTTTTAACAAAACATTTCCAGTTTCAATATATAAAAAAAAAGAAATCAAATGCCAGTCAAAAAATATTTGTTTTTACTAACTTGAAAGAAAGGAGGAAGTTCTTAATTCGGTTCGCGAAACTCTCTTACTTAAAACCGATTTTAAATTGAATTGAGGTTTTGTATATTACACTCCGCATGACCTTGTCAATATAGATTAAATATATGCAAAAAGGACGCATAAATATTGGAGGGCGATAGGCAACAACATATAATAGTTTTAAACGTAACGATAATGACGAGATCATATAAAAACAATGTTATTTTACCTTTCTCATCAGCAATGATTTGCTTCAGAGACTCTTCGACAGATTCTAACTCAGCTTCAATTTTCTCCGGGTCCAATAATTCGTTGATAAGATTAACGCGGGGATTTAAGTTAGGTTCAGTTCCCAAATAGTTAACAATCACCATTCCATTAGGCGCAAGGGTAACAATACCCCCTGGCAAGGTATTCAAGAAACATCTAGATAAAGCTATAGCCTTAGTCATTAGCTCACAAGCCCACAATAAAGTTCCTCCTTCGTATATATACAACTTTGAGTCATCTGATGCAACCATTGTAAGAAGACGGGCTCCTGGTTCTGCGAAAATTATATTAGTATCTATACTTCTAATTGCTTACAGCAAAAGAAATTTGTAACTTAAAGTAAGAAGCTAGAACAAAAATATACAATTTTTACTTACCATAATACCAACCGATCAAATATGCGTGAAAGCAAATCGGAATGAAATCAAATCTGATAATATGTTTCATTAAACCATTATCCTGAAAACAATATAGATGTCTTTCGCCCAATGCGACAATGCTTGAGAAGTTACTACTTGTCTGAAAATTATCTCGGTGTTAGTAAAATACAATTTTTTTGGCAAATATTAAAGATTTTTCTGATCTTATGTTTTACCCGAATAACTTGAACAGCGCAAATTTCTTCACCAGCACTGTATGTCCATTGTGGAATATTAGTTTTCTTTTGACGCAAGCTTAACTCACTCAATTCCCTTAACTGGTAGTAACTAAAAGAATAACACATAATTTATATCTACAATATTAATGACAATATTAAAACACCTTCAAAGTATGGAAATAAGTTTACCTGTAAATTTCTAAGGTCCACGTTGACTTGCAAATTACAAAGAAATCACTACTAGCGACGTAGGTCACTGGCACAGGAATCAAAATATCGTTAAAGATGCACATAAATAGAAATGTATCTTGATCAAAGAAACTTAGAGTTGCATCCAAGGATTGCACACATATAAGATCACGAGCCTTCGAGCGTCCGAAAGGTCCCAACGTTAAACTGTAACCCCTTCTTTTAAAGGAATGTCTTATAATGGGTGCTATATGATTCTGATCGCCTAAAATAATGTTGTTATTTAGATAGTTTATTAAATATTTATCATTAATGTAGCTGTGATACATTTTGAAATATTACCATACCAGCATCACTAAGGCCTCCTTTCGTGTGAAATTCGTATATAGTGTAGCACTGTGGGTGCAAGATTATTATTTCGCGATCACTAAAAGAGATAAAATTAGGTAACAAAATTATGTAAATGCTGTGTATATTTAGTTATATTATTTATTTTTTATGATCAATTAGGCAAAATACTGGCCTGACCTAGAAACAATGGAAGCCTACAAGGCCTGTTATGGAAAGGTATTTCTGTTCAGAAATTTTACCGAGCGTTTTATTGCTGTATCACATATCAGCCAATAAAACGACAACTTATAATGTGCATTAAATTAATATATCGTGCTAAAATACGCATAATTAATTTGAGAAGAATCCAATATAAATGAGTCTGCTTCGTGTATGTATAAAGTATTATTTTAATTATCATCAGCCTTCACCATTAAAGCAGAACTATAATATTATTGTATTTAGGTTAATGCCTATTTCAACACGCAGATAATTCTGTTAGTGAAAAAGGTATTCACAATATAGTTAGAGAAAAGCATATATAACATTTACAAATCAATTTAATTAAAAGATAGTAAAGAATAAAAACAAACACTTAATGTATATTTTTATTTTTTACTAGCTTGATCTTTATGACGAAGTTTGTCTTTATGACTCAATACATATTCTTACCCTATAAATTTTCCAGTGTTAATTTCCAGTACAACATCACATAAATCAATTTCTAGTAGAGATGAATCTTGGCTTAAACTTGGTTTATAAATTTTCAATAGAGTGCCTTCACTCAATAATATACAGTCACTGTCATTATGAGAACTAAATTTATCTATTTTCATACAATTTATATTACTTCTGTCTTTAGTTTCTGCACTATGACATTTAGCATTGGACCACCATTCCTTACATTTAAACAAAGACATTTTACTAGAATTATATTTTGCAGCATTGCAAAACAAAACATTTGTTTACACTTAACAAACCATAGCAACGACTATTTTGAGTCGTAGTTTCGTTGCATAATTAATAACACTGAATTAATTCAGACGTCATTATTAATCAATATATTCAACTGCTATTATATGGATATAATTAAAACTTTAGTAGTAATGAATTAAGGAGGAACTGTTTAAGAAATGTTCATAGAGAATAATGATTGGTATCTAATAATGATCGATTTAAGGTCGTTTCGTAAATTAGGATATTTTTTTTACTTTCTTCACGATTTTAATTTATTATTTTGAGCCGTGGTAGCTCAGTGTCCGGGCGCTTGCCTTCAATTCTGTTTACTCGAGGCGAACTTGGGTTCGATCCTCGGTGCCGGCACCAATAAAATTGTTAATTTTCTAATTGCAATTTTAAGTGCTGATTTACCACGTGCTCTGCGGTGAA
>JAOCPS010711957.1:0-10528 GCA_025505425.1 Graphium colonna | reverse complement strand
GTTTATTCTTTATAGTTTTATGTATTTTTCTTTTGTAATTTTCTAGACAAATAAAGGGTGTTATTATTATTATTATTTAATAGTTCTTCTAGGAAATTCTACTAACAATCGGATATAGTACCTAATCACAAAAATAGCTAGATTACAATTTCATGCTCAATTTGTCGGCTCCTACATTAAAATGGTTAAACTATAAAGACTACAATATAAAGGCAATACATTAATTTAATAAAGATATTGTATCTTTTTATTACAAATAAAATTTCTTCTTATTACAATCTATTTTAATATAACGAAGAAACAAATTAAAAAAAGAGTTATTAAAAAGACGAGATCTTGTATCAAGACCCTATAACAATATATCTGTGACATGTTCCTAAAAAAATATATGTACAGACATTGTAAATTCTTATTTTCAGTAACTTCAAAAACGTAATAAGATCAATGTATACTAGCTATTTATAGGCGTACAAAAGATGGCATTACCTATAAAACATTTTCATAAACTAAACAAATTAATGTTAACGTAGCATTCGTACAAAATTAATCCAGCTATAACTGAATAGACCACTATAGTGGAAACCAAGTACGAGTTATGGAAGTTATGACAATGGAAACTGAGTCTAAAGTAACTTTACTGCATTGTGATTTGTTCCAGTGACATATCGAGAGCAGCACAGTGCGTCAATCCAAGATAACAGTACAAACATGTGCACTGAATTGTTAAATCGTTGACGTTGGTTATGTCCAACAACTTTGTATGGAAATATTCTAAATGTTTAGAATTACATAATATGTATTATCTCCTAACAGAATATATACTTGTTAAACGAGAATATTCTTTTTTGTTATTACTAAACTGTTGTAGGTCATAAACGCATATGAAAAATCATACATATATTTTTGATAGCAATAATTTTAATAAAAAATGTGTAACCTAACTCTATCATTATATGTAAGAACATGACAAGTGAACATTTCTGATTAATTTTGCTAAAGAGTACATACAAAGACCAGTGAACGAAAATAACAGTTCATGTGGCATGTGACGAGTTTCTTTATCAATAACTAATGCTTAGTATTTTAAACATCATTGTATTTAACTTCAACTTGCAGTTTGATAATATAGCATGAAATTTTAAAAGCAATTCAGTGAAGTCGAACCTCTTTGTGATTTACTAAAAATTACACCTGAGGTGCGAATTAAAGACTTATCGTAATGCTCAGAGTTAAAAAAATATGTACCATAAATGCGAGCGCAGCTTTATAAAGTAAACTGTAGGCGTCAACAATAAATATTTCCCGCACTATAAAATTAACCTCAGAACACTATTGTAAATATATTTAAATACATGTTTTTTTTTTCAAAACAAAAGTTTATACATTGTATAATTAAACATTATCGTAAATTACATCATTACATATTAAACAACATACCACCTCCGTTTTGTAAACTGGGGGTCGAGAGTTCGAATCCCGCAAGAGAAACAACAAATCAAGAAATAGCACACAACTTTGTATTGCTTTTTCCTGATTTGATTAGGGCAATGGTCTAATCACCCCATTGCCTGTAAAGAAAGATGATCCATAAGTCGTATAGGCATTTAAAAAGTAGGTTCTGCTCTTGGCCTCTCTTCGGTCGTGTAGGATATCCACCGTTCTATGGGGCTATGAGAGTAAATAAACAAAGGGGTTCACTTGCGTTTGTACCTTCATTTGTGCCGTATAATATCTCCTGTACAGTTGGCTTATATCGGTGCAAATTGGCTGCCGTGTACGTAATTCTTATATCAATAATTATCGTCACTTGTTTTTCATAATATGAATAATAATAATAAATATCACACTAATAATATTGTTTCCAAATTTCTTAACAGCAAATTGGTGTGAAAATATTGAACGCATATATGTACATAGTTGATAAAGCGTAACATAATTTAGTAACGTATAGTATTCAGTAGTAAATAAATTTACACAACTTACTTGATGGGAAGATTTAATGTAAAAATATTTTTTAACTGACTTCTAAAAAGGAGGAAAAGGGTGCTCAATTCGGATTTTATGCGTATATCTCCGCCCTGTAGGAACTGATTTAAGAGATCCTTTTTTTCTAATAATGTATACGTCCAAAATATTCCCAAAACATTATACCGAAAAAATAATACATTTGTTTGTTTTTTTGAAATCAACATAACAAAATTTAGGAATGTTCGCACATATCTCCGCCACTTATGAACTGATTTAAAAAATATTTCTTATCTGATTAATATAGAAGCGGCGGTGATCACTTAACACCAGGTCAACTGCCTGCTCGTTTACCTTTTTCTCCATAAAAAAAGACTCACGGATTGGTCCCACAATTTTTTTGTAAAAATCTGGTCAGTGGCTTTTTTTTTAAATCAAAATGTGTTTCAAAAGTACGCATGTTTTTTCGAAATGAACATATTTTAAAAGTTATCATATTATTATAAGTTTTTCAGACATCAATTCTAACAATAAAAACTTAATATTTTTGATTTTGGATCTCTTCTATTATGTCCAAGATCTTCTTTTATATTGCATCTCTCTGATGTACGTTTTTATCACAAATTTGTAAATAATATTGCGATATTTTATTAGGTCAATCAATATTTTCAAAACGTAATCTTACCTCATATTTAATATCACAAAAAACATTAAAAATATATTGTACATTACATACAAAGTATTTTGCCTTTTGTGGAAGAAACATGATCTTTTTTGATAAAATGTTAAAATGGGCCATCCATTGTCCTATTTACCGTATCAACACAACATAGAGCCTATAATTTTCCTCTCGAAAAGAAAACCTATTAAAACAGAAAAAATAACAAAATCAGCGACGAGCTGAAAATACAATGTGCTTTTATAATATTTCCATTGCTTCTTTACATGTGAAGGCACTCGTTGCTTGTTTACGGAGTGAAAAATATTTACCTGTTTTATTTTTTACCATACGTATCATAACGATAGCGTAAAGTCGGAGTTGTTTTCAACTTCGCGTCGAATGTTTAACGTTTATACAGTAAATAGCCTAAGAGCCCACAACGGCCAGACCTTCTTTATTTTATAAAAACTGAAAGTTTCTCTGTGTATGTCTTCAACACAGGTAAGAACGACCCGACACTATACAGTTTCGATTATGGTTACTTGGGCAGGTAACAGATAGTAAAGGTGTATAAAATAGTACCTTAAATTCGTTAAAGTATAAAATACAATTTTTTCAAATGTTCTTCAGGATATCTATAGAAATCACGTTATCCATTGCCGGACATTTTTTACAGTTTCCCTTGCCAGACACCCCGAAACCGTACTAAATTATAATTATACTTTCGTTATATTTTCGTAAAAAAGCTGAATTTTATATATGTTACTTGGAGACAAATAAAAAAATGTTACCTCAATAGCCAGACAGTTTGAATGGAAAGTCAGCTGTAGGTGGGTGAGATAAGGTGCTTAGTCTATTGTGATCTTTTACTGCGCATAATCTGTCGTGTTTGGGGTATCAAACTGTTATGAGTACAACCAACATTTATAATATTTGTTTATTTTTTTTTTGTAAAATAAAAGTGATTTAATCAAAGTGTTATCATGAGGGATACGTTAATTGGTTTCGTTTGTAAGAGGTCATGTAGGTTAAGTTATTTTGTTCTCGGAGGAAACATAAAAAAGTGTCAAACTATTTTGGAAATGCGAAAAAAACATAACCTAAAATATAAAGATATTATTTACCTGAATTTATAGAGTGTGGTTGTCACCGGCAATGTTAAAGCATTCACTAGATTCGTGAAACAATATTTAATTTATGAACCTAAAAGTTTGATAAAAAAAAGTTAAATGCCAAAAATAACCACTGTACCAACTGACAATAACTCCTCAACCTGAGACCGGTTTACCACTGAGCCATCTAACTTACGGTCATCAAAAACATTCCCTTCGAGTTTAATTTCTGAATAATAAGAATCACAACCTACAACGTCAATCTAAAATGGAGATTACAATCGTAAATAAATTGTTTCCGAATGTTTATCAGATATTAACACATTTGAAAAAGATATAAAAATATCAATAGACAATTTTTCTAAGGATTATGATGAAAAAGAAGAACGTTTAAGTACCTGGTAAAATTCAAGAAATTGGAATCCAAAGAGATTTATTTGGACGCATGCTGGGTATCAACCGCGTGCGTGGCATGGAGGATATTTCAAAGATTTTATCTTACCCATTAACCTCCCTGCCGTTGTCGATATGCCATTTGGATGGCACTATTTGCAAGGCAGATAAATTTGCTTTGAAGAAATGTCTAGAAAAAGAGGTCGAGCATGAGTAACTACATTATATAGATGTTCTAATAATAGACGTTTTTTTCCTATAGCATTCGATGAAAAATGTTCCAAAAACATCTGGAATTATTCCACAAAAATTGTTGCAAATGATTACTCAGCTTCAGTCATTGTGAATTGACGTGACAATTAATCAATACTATACTCCATTGATCAAAGATTATGAGCATTCCCTACGGTTAGAATCTGCACAATTAGGGTACACTATAGCTGGGCCTGAGCAAATTCGATCAAGTGATTTCGCAAAAGAGTTGAAAAATTAAAATTTTTAAGATGCTCTGGTTCATTTATTTAATTCATATTGGGCTACTGAAAAAGTATTGCCATTTTTTGGCAACAAAACTATATATATCAATGTCGTAAATTGACATTCCTTTACTGTTAATAATTCAAACAAACTTGTTTCAGGAGTTGATGAAGAGTTGTCATGCCCAGTCTATGACAAAGTAGATATGAAAATAGTACACTATGCATGTAGCATCAACTATCCAGCAGAAATAGTAATCAGAAGTGTTGATACCAACATTGCGGCTATAATGCTTGGTAACATGCATCACCTTAAAAAAGATTTGGTTGTTTGGTACTGGCGATAATTTAAGATATTTAGATCTGACTAAAATACATGCAGAGTTGAGGCAGTTATTTGTCAAAGTTTACTTGAATTTCTTTCCATCACAGGTTGTGATTTTAATCCTTCATTCTTCAGAAAAAGGAAAATTAAAAATAACCAAGTTCCAGAAAGTTTTAAGAAAGTTTTCGGTAACAGCGAATTAATTTAAAAATTAGATCAACAACAAAACATCTTTAGTATTATTCAGAGATTTATGTGCAATGATTACAATGTCCGTAATATAATAGATGTTGATGTTGATCGACTTCAAATATTCATTGACTCGTATGCAGTCTCCGATGTAAACAAAGCTTTTGACCGAAAGACGAAATTTTGACACTAGCCATCTACCATCTTGTTAAAACGAGTTATTGCAGCTATTTCTGCGAGCAAATTAAATATGTACCATTTGGAGTAGCTCATCTGAAAAATCCAACCACATATCGACCAAATAACAATGGTTGGGTATTGAAAGATGACAAATACCACTTTAAATGGTGAAGGAGACCAGCTACCAAGTTATGTTATTGATTCGCTCAAAACTCAATCAGGTACATACCTGACCTAGTTACATAATTTTTAGGAAAAATTATTGTACATTATTTTTAATTATTACTAATTGGGGTAACTTTTCTATTTTTTCTAAAAAACTGATGAAGAAGGCGATATTGATGATGATCAAGTTATTGACTGGAATAGTAGCTACGACAAAAATAATGAAAATATCGACGCCAATGAGGAAAATGATGAAAACAACGAAAAGTTTTTAACATATGACAATACTTTTTTTGTACTTTATAAATATTAAAATAACGTTTTTGACTTTGTATTACATTGTTACGGACGTAATACAATTATTTCTATATTGAAGATCTTAAGAGATCTAAAGAATAAGCACCCTATCTCAACCACCTACAGCTGACTTTTAATATGTCTGGCAATATGTAAAAACCATTCAAGCTGTCTGGCTGTTGAGGTAACATTTTGTATAGGTCTCCAAGTAACATATAAAAATTCAGCTTTTATAACATAACGAAAATATAATTAAAATTTAGTACAGTATAGGGGTGTCTGGCAAGAGGTAGCACCTGTAAAAAATGTCCGGCGATAGATAACGTGATTTCTAAAGATATCCCAAAGTACATATGAAGAAATTGAACTTTATACTTTAATAAATTTAATGTACTATTTTATACACCTATTAATATCTGTTACCTGCCTAAGGAACCACAATCAAAACTGTATAGTCGCGGGTCGTTTTTACCTGTGTTGAAGACATACACAGATAATCTTTCAGCTTTTATAAAATAACGAAGGTGTGGCCGTCGTGGGCTCTTGAATCTAAAACGATTACACAGATGGTTGAATTATTTAATACATATCTGTTAACTACCAACGTGCAGTTTTACGGAATTATAAGAATAAATATTACTATATGTTTTGAAATATTGAACTAGGTTAACATTTTTATTTTTAAGACTGACACATGTACTTTGTATATAAACATAATTATATCTTAGTAGTCGATTATAAATCTCAACTAAAATAACTTTAAAATATGGATATACCAACGTATTAATATTAAGCAAATACAATAGTAAAAAATTACAATAATAATATTTCTTTTTAAATTTGAATATGAAAATTCAGGTACGGGCTTTACGTGTTGCCTTATTTTATTTATGTGAATACTATACATTGTTTAATAAAATTATTTCAAGGAACTTATAACGATAACACTTGTTTTTTTTTAATTCCCGATGTTTTGAATCACTTGAAGTGTTTATGGTCACGGAAAAAACTGTAATGATGGATCAGTGATGCCACTGTTACTTCAGATTATCGTCATTACTCTTATTATTGTTGTTTCTTTCTGGTTTTCTTATATGGGACAAGCCAAAAGATGAATAGTAGCTAGAATGATAAACACGTAGCTTTAATCACGGGTGCTTTATAAAGTCTACTCTATTATAATTTTTTAAATGTCATTTTTAATAAACCTCAATTCCTTCATCTCCTCATTCCTCAACCTGCTTGAAAATCCATAATAAATCATATTTAACCCAGGCGTATCAAAACTGCTATATTGAAGGACATTCTGCATAGATCGTTCTGCATGGACCCAAAAATCCGTTAAATAGTTTTACATGATCAATGACTAACAAACAAACTAACAAGAAAATTTTCATATTAGAAAATATTCCAACATAAAAATTTGATTGCTTGCTGTATTGTGAGCCCTTAATTGTCTTATGCACAATTCACTGTTTGTACATACAATCTATGTTGTCATACTTATGTTAATATCATAATATATATGAACGTGCATCTTCGTTACGAAGGAAACCCCAATATAAGTATGTAAGGAACATGGTTCGTGAGGCAAAGTAAGTTTATACCACTGGCTTGTCTCGCTATCGTTTTTTGTATATTATAATAGATATTTTCAAACATAAGAAATAAACATTTTTTTTGCTTGAACAGCTTTACGGATTTTATCGCGGTTTATTTTTAAATTTTATCACCCGAACGTTTCGAACCCCTTACAGCGTTCAAGGTTATGGGAAGGACTGCAGTGCTTGATGTCCTGGTGTCACTTGTTAATCCTGCATACCATCAGCTTGAATATTAATTTTTAGTCCGATTCACGCAGTAAATACTAATTGTATCTTTAGGTCTTGTAGTGTTGTGCTTATTTCTTGAGTTTATTTTATTTATAATGGGATCCTAAGCAGATGGTAGCACCCAACCCTCTTCCCTATTGAAATTTGGATGTTTTTTTTATTTTAAAGGCTCAGGAATCATCATTGAAAGGAACCGGTGTTCTCTTGCGAGAGTTTTTGGCCTATCAAATCTGATGTAATGGTTGGGCCCTTGAAGAGTATGTTGAAGAACAGCAGACTTATTTTGTCTATCATTTTTTAAATCAGCTATGTGTTCCTTCACCCGTGTTTTTTATAGCTCTCTTTGTTTGTCCTACATAGGAGAGACCACATTTGCAATCAAGATTATACACTCCTGGATCTTGTAGAGAGATTTTGCACTTGACAGGTGGTAAAAATTGACTTATTTTTGTTAGCGGCTCATAAAATGTTTTAATAGAGGCGCGTTTCAAGCTGTAGCTTATCTTGTCTGTGACTGGCTTCACACGGTCACTGTGACGATGGCGTGGTGCTCGATTCTTTTTATCGCGCAGAACTTGCTTGACATGTTGTAGTTTAGCGGCCAGATTTTGCTCATTTCAGATAGCACGTGGGATCTGCGACAAGCAACATCTGGCCGGAATATTATCAATTCGTATTGATTTTCTCAAATAAACTTTTGCAATATTACGTAAATATAATAGATTGCTGCGATAAATTTTCAATTTGTTGTAGTCAGTTTATAACGCAACTTTCTCAAATTAAATTATGTGCTTTGTTATATAAAGGAAAATTATTTTTTTTTGTTTGATTTAAGATAGACTTATTGCCGTAAAGGAATCATTTACTAAGAAGACTAACATTTAGGTGGCTTCAAAATCTTGTTTTAATTTATTAATGAATTCGGTTATATAGAATGGTTGGATAAACTCATGTTATTTTTATTTCGTTAGTTCTTAAATTTGGTTTTTTTCTAGTTGTAACAAGCTTGCTCTCCGGTGGAAATAAAGTCTGAGCCTTCAGTAGCTTAGTTTTACCAGCATTAGCATACTCCTTTGGCATACTAAGATGGACTCAAACTGAGTTTGATAGACGAGTTCGTTGTCTACTGATAGCGCATCGTATGCATTATCCACGCTCATCAGTTATGATATTGTACATCCCATGGAAACTTGATGGGAGAGGCTTTTTGAATACCAAAGACTTCCACAATCATGATATGTACAATCTCAGAGAATACTTTCACAAAGCTGGCGAGAATGTTGGGATGCACCATAATGTGGTGTTGGTCGACAAGGGACTCACCCCGCTATCCTTATCGAAACAGAACTGGCAGAATCCGTCGGTTATGAGTGCCTCTGATAGTATAGACGAATGGAAAAGCAAAGAGCTTCATGTTAGGTTCTATCAAGCCTTAGTGGGACCTAATGTGGACCTGTCAGCGTCAGTGAACTGGTTGCGTTTTGTTGACCCCTTTGGGAAAACCGAAGGATTTGCCAGTGCAATGGACGAGGTTATCAAGACGAACAACTATCGGAAGTACATTCGGAGAGATGGAACGGTTGACATGTGCCGAGCTTGCCACCGTCCCGGCACGTCTGTAAGACATGTAACTTGCAGTTGTTCTCTTCTTGCTAACTGCAAGTACTTTCACAGGCATAATCTAGTATCATCCACGAGCGACTTGCTCTTAGATACGGACTAATAGGCACGGAGGTACCCTATTACCAGTGTAAGGCAGAACCAGTTCTGGATAATGGCCAGTATCTGCTCCACTGGGACCGATCAATTATCAGAGATAGGACAATTTTTGCCAATAAACCTGACATTGTGATACTGGATTGGTCTGCGAGACGTGCTATGATTGGAAACATTGCAGTACCTCAAGATCAAGTATACCGAACTTGTTCACGAGATTACTACCATGTGGAATCTGGAATCTGCAATCATAATGCCGATAGTTGTGTCTGTCAACGGACTTATAGCGAAGAGCTTTGACCACCATCTAGAAAGGCTCTCCCTCGGTTTCTGACTGACTGGTCGGATACAGAAGGCGGATCTCCTGGAAACGGCACGCATCGTGAGGAGATTCTTTACTCTGCAGCCCTAACCATCGGTAGCCTGGACCCAAGGCCCCAGTACTGGTAGACTACCTTTTTTATATTTATTTAATTTGTGTCAAATTTTTAAAAATTAAACCTAATACAACTGTCACATAGGATCGCTGGCAAGCACAAACACTACCTGCGGCAAACTCAAGTTAATGCTCAATCCAAAACAAAGCAGTTTCGACTTATTGTTGCTTCGAAAACTGCAAACTGCACTGCGATTGCGATACAGTTTTGACTATTGATATGATATTATATATGATATGATTATTTATACTGCACTGTTGACCCTTAGTCGTTAATTTGGACTTTATTTACGCATTTTGTAGTGGATTTCTTAGATATAGCTGAACGTACACGAAGAACCGTTATAAACAGTCACGTGACTTCATTATACGCCTTCGTAACTATTTTAATCGTGAATCCTATAACGTCAGTAGTTTTTACGGGTAGCTGATATTAGGCTCATATTGGACAAGGAACTGTTAGGCGAATAACTAAAGAAATATATTTCGAGACTGGCACACAAGAAAATAAACAACACACACCAAAAAGAGTAAACGAAACCAGTAGTAAACATCTAAATCTTTAATGCCGATGCCATCGGAAAATATGTTTAAGGCTACTATTTTCCTTAAATTTGGCCAAAACAATTAATTGGCATTTTAAAATCTCCACTGGGGCCCAAAAAATTAGGCAAACTACGTTGGTTTTATCGTCTCAAAAAACTTTTGCCTCATAAAACGAAATCAATGCTAGTGCAGGCCTTAATTTTTCCTCTCATCGACTACGGTGACGTTTTTTATT
>JAOCPS010711846.1:0-10529 GCA_025505425.1 Graphium colonna | reverse complement strand
CATGCCCATCCGACGCATGGATCATCTTTCTTTTCAGGCAATCGGGTGATCAGCCCACATTGCCCTAACCCAACCAATAAACAACAACACAAAGTCGTTGTTCCCCCGTGGGGTTCGAACCCACGACCTCCGGTTTGTAAAGCAAGCGCCCATACCACTAGGCTACGGAGGCGGTTCTCATATGTTATCATCTTTTCTCTCGTAATTAATATTTAAAAATTTTATTATTGAAGTTGGCAGAGCATTACATCTTTTCACAGCTTTTGCTGCACGTCCACGGCCGCGCTCGCCCGGGGAAGTACCACCTCCCTTTATAAAGTCGGCATAAAATAAAGTATGGATGAATTTTGAGGATGCCGGTTGGCCATGTCTACCCTCTTCTTTTCCCACTCCTTTCCCCTCCAAATCCCGAATCCTGACCCCATCCTATCCAATAAACCTATTATATCCAATTTCCTACGTTGACAACGCACTCGCGACTCTCCGGATGTTGCGTATATCTATGGGCGACGGAATCACTTATCAGGCAACCCGTTTGCTCGTTTGTCTTCCTTTCCATAAAAAAAGGTAACTCAATTCTTTAAGTATACGATTATATTAGATCAACTTTTGTGCCTCTGTTCTCTCTTTTTTTTATGTGCAAAGATTGGAAGTTGAAAACTAATATTTATTAACCGATTTCAAAAAAGGAGGTTCTCAATTCGAATATTTATGTTGTTTTTATGTACGTTATCGCATATATCCGCCATTTATGAACCAATTTTGATATTTTTTTCTCATGTAGTAGTTCGGGAACGGTTCCCATAAAATTTTCAGGCAAATCGGTTCAGTAGTTTTTCTTTTAAATCAAAATAACAAAATTGAATTTATGTATGTGTGCGCGTATCTCCGTCATTTATGAACAAATTTCAAAAATATATTTTATATGATAAAGCATTCTTTGTAAACAGTACCATAATTTTTAGAAAAAAAATCGGTGCATTAGGTTGTTTTTTAAATATCAGTAACAAAATTTAGGAATTTCGCACGAATCTCCGCGACCTATGTACTGATTTGAAAAAATATTTTTTTATCTGATAAAGTACACTCCCACAGTTAGTAGTTTGTTTTTAAAAGCCAAATAACAGAGAAGATATGTTTCGAAAGTACACTTTAAGGCGTTTGAAATCGGTTTTTGTAATTTTCTGTGAAAATAAACTTGTTGATTGCCATAGCTTATGGACTTTATCAATATCCAATGGGTTTCTAGTGAATTCCTAGTCTTAATAAGATCATAGGCTTAAAAACTAGATATTTATTATATATAATAAACTCCATTGAGTCTATTACATAAATATCAACAACCACACCATTATAACGTTAGTTCAGCTTGTAAATAAATATGACGAACCAAGTTTTCTTGCACAATAACTAATGCGTAGATCGGATTAAAATTTTTTGTCATCATTATTTTTTTTAAATAACGCTACCCTTATTATAAGATTAAAGACTTGTGTTACAAGGGTGTTTTACAAACACAAATCGCACATAGATAAACACCTAGATCCATGGACGGAATGGGGGACTAAAAATTTATATTCAAGCTGACGGTATGCAGGATTGACAAGTGACATCAGGACATCATCTCAGTCCAACCCGTGACCATGGACGCTGTAAAGGGTTCGAAACGACGGGTGATAAAATTTTAAATTAACCGCGATAAAATCCGCAAAATTGTTTAATTTAAAAATGTCTAATATTCGTGTAAGTCTCAGAAACAAAATTATTTAACTCAATCTCAATAAATATAATAAACTTACACAATAAAATCCACATCTCATCTGATTTTGAAGTCTTTGAGTAGACGTTTGGATAGTTTGGGCCTCTGCCTACCCTTTTTTTCAAGTGCAAAGATTGGAAGTTGATTTAGCTAATATTTATTGATTGCCATTGCTCATGGACTTTGACAGTATTCAATGTGTATCTAATGGAATAACAGCCTTTAAAAAGATATCCTAATTTCATATATCCATTTTTATCTTTAATAAGTTCCACTGAATCTATCACATAAATATCAACAATCACACAATTATAACGTTAGTTCAGCATGTAAACAAATATGAAGAACCAAGTTTTCTTGGACTTTCTACTACGAAGATCGGAATATTCAACTGACGGTATGCAGAATTGACAAGTGACACCAGGACATCAAACACCTCAGTCCTACCCGTGACTATGAACGCTGTAAAGGGTTCGAAACGTAGGATGATAAAATTAAAAATTAACCTCGATAAAATCCGTGCAATTGTTTAATTTAAAAACTATAAATACTACTTTATTTTAGGTATACCAGTCAGCGTACTCAAAGATTGCGTGGAAAGGATTTGCCGTCACAGTAATGCGCTGGTCTTTTGTCGCTATATCAAACGCAATGTGAGTGAACTCGTACCGCAAAGCGAGCGCTTTACTTTCTTTTAGCGTTTTGTCTTCCATCTCTGGTTCCAGCGCTTTGTTTCGCAACTCCTGCATGTACTGTCGTCATTCGAAAATGTACGGTAAAGATGTGTTGTACTCTTGATTATATGCGTTGTCTTATTGAAGATTTTTTTTTAAATTTGTAAATAATGTTCCAGTTCCATTAAATGCGTGAGATGAATTAAATTATGGTTGAAAAGATGGCCAAGATTATAGACTATATTCGCGTAATGATTTTTTTAACTGGTCCGATCATAAACCAAGAGCGTGTCGGGCACGCACATGAAACTGTTCCGTAGTCATCAGGGTCCTACCGCTTGACAGAATAAGTACCGACAAATTTGTTGTAGTTGCATAAATATAGTTATGTGTGATACCGATTTCACTATAGTATTAGTTGAAAGTGCTTACTTAGAGGTATATAGCACATTTTTTTTCATAATAATTGTAAAAATATTTCAAAAGTCAAAGACGCTCTCGTTTTAACTTTGTTTTAAGATATCTCTAGATTCTGGGGTTTGATCTACATAGTTTCGAGGCAGTTTAAATGCATTGTAAGGGACCTTTCCAACGATACCTCACATATCGGGGTAAGTAGACTTTTTTTAAAATCACTTTTCGTTGTATGGGGGGAAAATGTTATTAACGATATTAACGTCAATATTTTGACGGAATTGATTATATCCTTTACTGAAGGCGAATATAAGGTCATTTTCTGAGGAGGAGGCAAACGAGCGAGCGGCTTACCTGAAGATAAACAATCACCGCCACCCTTGGACTCCCGCAGCCATAGCTGAGTTACAAAAATATTGCAGACCTTTCAGATAGGAATAGGTTCGTTTTATAATGCTCCCTAAATCGCATCGGTTCGGAAATTATCAGGTGTATCAAACACTAAATTAGTTGGTAGGTTTAAGAAGGTGCGTATAACGAATTGTAGATACAATGAACTGGGAGACTTACTTGCTGAATTTATATCATGATATCATACCAGTCCGCGAAACATGCCAATAAACCCTACGGTGGGGCCTATGGCGATGATGTTAACGTGGTTAGAGCATTACTAAATGTTTTGTCTCACCAACAAAGTGATAATTAAAAGACTCTTACTGAGCAACTTCATTTAGTCAAATAGTCAAAGGTCTTATGTCTATCGCATAGATACTTATCATCAAGTCCGATGACCTTAAGGTCTCTCCAATATTTCTTATTCTATATGACACAAATCGATTCTTAATGTCACGTTAAAGGAAAGGCGGATTCCAAAGAAATTACATAGAATTATATATAAGACACTTAAGGTGATAGAGCATAACATCTTTTGACAACTTTTGCTGCACTTCTACGGTTAGGCCCGCCCGCGTTAGTATCGGTGATACTTTATAAAGGCATAAAATTTTTGCATAAAATTAAGTATGTATGACTTGGGGATGCCGGATAGCTATTTCTACCCTTTTCTTTTCCTACTCCTATCCCCTCCAAATCCTTAATCCTGACCCAATCCCATCCAATAAACCCCTTCCATCCAATTTCACAGGTAGACAACGCACTTACAACTCTCTGGATGTTGTGTGTAAAATGGGCAACGGGATCACGTAACAACTGGTGAACTGTCGTTTGTCTTCCTTTTCATAAAAACTTGCTACATCATCTGTATCCTGAAAGTTAAAAAATATTTACAATACAGCTTCAAGATTTGAATTGCACGTTTCATTCGTATACCATGGGGACATTATGCAAATACAAAATATGTATTTCTAAAAAGGCAACCGAAGGAAGGAAAACATTAGATTTTCAGAAAATTTATGCAATTCTCAGCAGTTCCGTCTAAAATATGTAACATTTTCCAACATCAAGTTGTATCCGCAACATGTTTCCTACGAAATGTTATAAGACAATTCTGCATCAAAAGTCTGATCGCCGATTTGTCTCCGAGATCGAAAAATAAATTTATTCCGCTGCAGGGACAAAACTATGCATTTCACTTTATTCAATATCTATAAGAGCAATGACATCAGTTTTGTATCTAAAATTTAAATTGCAGATTTATAATGTTATAATAATGCCTATTGAAAAATGTAACTAGCAGCGCATCTTTATTGAGTAAAATATTTGCGTTATTAACTGAGAAATTAAATACCTTTTTTATTTCTTAATTAATATGTTATGTCAAGTTTTGTATCTAAAGTGTAAATGCAGATTCCTCAAGTTATTATAATACGTATTTGAAAAATGTGTTAAGTAATTATTTCACACATATAACTAGCAGACAATCTTTATTGTATTTAATCTTTGAGATATTAACTGAGAAATTAAATTTCTTTTTTATTTCTTAATTAATATGTTATGTAAAGTTTTGTATCTAAAATGTAAACGCAAATTCTTCGAGTTGTCATAATATGTATTGAAAAATGTTTTAAGTAATCATTCAACGCGTATAAGAAGCAGAACATCTTTATAGTAAAAAATCTTTGCGATATTAACTGAGAAATTAAATTTCTTTTTTATTTCTCAATTAAAATGTTATGTTAAGATTTGTATCTTAAATATAAACGCAGATTCTTCGAGTTGTCATAATATGTATTGAAAAATGGGCAGCAAGTGTACGTACGCCAACCGGTCATCTACGAATATTTAAGCGATTGCGTCTTTGTTCGTGTGAAACAATAAGGTGCATTGTGTATGTGTGCATGTCTGTATGTACGTGTGCGTATGCGCGCTATAGCACCTGTGGCTCGGTCTTGCGCTTGTTGGAGACGAGCTGGCCGAGGCTGTGCAGCACGGCGAAGGCGGCGCTGGCGTCGGCCTCGAGAGGCGCGTTGCCCTCGCGACTCACCAGGGCCGCGTGGAGGCCAGCTGAGCGGGCCGCTTCCGCTTCTGCCGAGGTTCAATATATTTTTATGGAAAAACTAGCTCCTGTCAACGTTTTTTCTTTAGATTTTTGCAAATTCTATACGATAATCTGGCTCATAAGCTATCTGTCCACTCGATCATGAGCGTTGCCAATGAATAACAAGCATCAAAACGTATGAACTTTCACATTTATAATTTTAGATTAAATATAAATTATGGCCTATATTATATTCTGATATGCGAGCAAAGTTACATCAAAATTTATTGCATAGTATTTATGTCAAAGAGCAGCAAACATCCGTCCATTCTTACAAACCATCGCAACCTTATAATATTAGTAGAATGTTAAGAAGCGATTAGACACACGACAATCAATAAAAAACAACATCCAAAGTGTAGACAGACCATTGAATAGGAAACTAGCAACCCCTATTGTCAAATATTCTTTATTAAAGTGCAACAAGGGCTAGTTAGCTGTTGTAACATATTTTCAAAGAATAGGCTTGTGTACCAAATAATTAAATAATATTCGGTAATGCATTGTATATTTTATTTAAAGAACATTATATTTGTTAAAAAAAATACAGTGTAAACGCCATGTAACGTTACTTGATTTAACGACTAACTGCCTAAAGCGTCGACATCACATGGCTTTGACTGGTTTAGCTTGCTTTCCATACAATGATACGCTATTTTCATTTAACGACAACTTTTATAGCAGTATAAAATGTACATTCCCATAAATATAGTTATATAGATATACTGTGCTTGTGTACTTTCAAAAAGCAATTTTAAATTTTTCGAGAAAACAAAACCTCTCATGGCGTCTTCAGCAGACGTCACACTGTACAAAACAATCGTATCTCTACTTTGTAGTCATTAGTTTTTTCTTTACTTTTTTGAAATTGAAAATTCATTCTTCGTATTATAAGTACTGTGTCTTAGTGTAAGTAAAATCATAAAAATACCAAACAAATTATTTATTTAAGTTCCTAACAACTAATGAATGCGAAATAAATGGATAGATCTCGCTAAAAGACACGATGCTGATAGTTAATCAACAATTTCAGTAATGTATTTGTGTGAAGATCATTTTGATGTATTTTACTCCAATAAATGTTTCTTATGTAAGCAAAGTCAAGTGATATTTACAAATTGTCAAACAGGTTTTCTTTTGGTGATTTTTTTGTTTACTTGATTTTTATTTATTTAACTTATTGTATTTTAAACACATTTTTTATAATAGAGATTGTTATTAGTAATTAGTGAATTACTTAACGCTTGTATACACTAGATCTAATCTCAAAATAAGAAAAACTAACTTTCAATAACTATAAATGAAAACGATAGGATAATGACTACAACAGATATTACTGCATAGGCTTCTATAACATATTTTACACTTTTTTATACTTACGTCGATGTTTTCAAATTGTGGAATTCCGATGAGCTTAAGTTACCACTTAACGCGAAAAATATGTCCAGCTTAACAGCGTCAATTTTGGGTAAATTACTACCGTTGCTTTGCTATAGCCAGTTTCTATAGTGAATCGAACTATTCCTTTAAGTTATAACTGTAGTCAATCCGCGAAATTGGTTGCAAACTAACAAAATCGAGGAAATTGATTTGTTGTATTTCTGAACTATAAAAATATCTATAATGACAATAATTTTCGCACGACGTGACGTAGTGCTCTCTGTTTAGCGTTTCGTGTCACTGATGGCAAGATGAGTTTTGTTTCTAAAAATATAAATAATTTATTACTATTTTTTCACAGCTTTTTGTCATCTTTGTAACACAATTGTTTGTAATATGTGGATTGTTTCTAATGTGTACACACACAAGTCTATTTACTGGTGTGAATTATGCCAGTAAATGAATAGACTAGTCATTCTCCGTTTATCCGCCTTAACATTTGCTACTCGCCTCCTCCTTTGGGTCTTAGCATAATGATAGAAAACCTAAATTATTAATTGCAACTGCGAATAAGGAAACGATTTGTGAATTTCCTCTGCATATTGAAAGGTGTGAAGTGGATAGTCACAGGTAATCAGTCTCCTAATAAAAATTTAATTAGATATTGAAATAGATATGACTGAACCTGGTCTTCAAGAAGGAGAAGCATTCGTAAGTGACCAGAAGGAATATTATTCTGCCTTCCGTCACTTGAGGTAAGCAACTCTGAGCGCCCTAATTTACCGGGATTTTCATCATTTCAATAAAAGGATAATGCCCAAACCTAGTACCAAGAATTCTCTTGCATCAAGATCAATATCATATAGTAATTATTTTCATATTTTTTTTAAGACTTTTGGCATTATAGATTTGATCTTAAGCGTGGAAATTAATTTACAGTTTAAAAGTAAGAATTTTGCTTTACCTACATGACGCTGCGCAATCTGTCATAGTGATGTTGAATGCAATAGAAGCTATTTTCTATGAATAAATTTTTCGAATTTATCAGATATCTCCGAAACCCGGGGATTTTTCATGAAAGTAACTTCTGTAGTAGTTAAATACAACAAGTCTAATCTGCAAAAAAACATGTTTGAACTTGATACAACTTGGTACGGTTTGCTTTGGATTATGTACTACTTGCCGATTCTAATACATCAAGTAATATTCTAAAAAGTTGATATAAAGAAACATTCAACAAAAATAAATATTAATAAAAATATTCCTTTTGTGATACAATAAATCTAACCTTTAACAATGTCCGTAAGAAAGAGAATTTCGTCTGGCTTGGAGCCTATCTTCTCGGCGATCGCCGAGTAGCTGGTGGCCTCCTGTTTCGCTCCAACCGCTGTATCGAAGTGACCTTCGATGAACTTCAGCAAATCTCCTGCTTGCGATTGCCCGAATAGCAACTTCTGAGCTTGAACTGAACCGGAGGAGTAGATGTAGACCTTCTGCCCGTCGACGGACTGCCATTGCTCCAGGGCGGAGGACACGTCGTCGTATACGCTGGAATAGAACAAAAGAAACTTATATATACCAGTGGTCAGCCAATTCGTCATACAAAAGAGCCAAATTTAAACAAATTCAAGTGCAACATGTCCCAAAATTCAACGATGAGTTGGCACCAGAGGGTGGACCCGCTCGTGACTACGCGAGAAAAAAAAAACCTTGATTTTATTTTAAATCGCTTCTAAAATCTACATCCCTAATGGTATTTTTAACTAGCATGACAATTTTTAAAAATTTTTCAGGTCTTTTTTGTATCGGCAACCTAAGCAAAGGTATCCACCGCAGGTCTTAAAGTACTAGAATATATGTAGTTTTAACATAAAAATTAATCAAAATTATTTCTCCCCTAAAATAGATTTTTACTTTCAATCTACTTTCGCTCATCGCCGTCTAAAAACTGCAAGAACTATCCGCTACGAGTGACATTTTGCCGCGTGGCTCTGCAAAGGCACGGTGAAGATCCCCAATTCTTAGATAAAGTTCTATGGCCCGGTGAAACAAACTGCAAGAAAGATTTATTTTTATTTAAATCTTCACAGCGTACATAGTCGGAGCAATGAAAATCCGCACGAGATGAGACGACAAATATCAATTCAAGGTTTACTTAAAAACGGGCATATAAAACGGAAAACTAATGGGACAATAGTTATTTAAACTTTTTAAAAAAAAGACTTGCCAGGATTTTTAGAAGAGGTACCTTCACGTGATTTACAAAACAAGTGGTTTCAAAATTATGGTTGTTGCCCAGCTGGGCGACACAAATCTTGTGCGGGAATACTTAAACAAAGAGTATTCAGAGCGTTGGATCGGACGACTTTTAGTGGCCACCCCGTTCGCCCGACCGGACCTGAACTTCATCCACTGGGGTTGCTTCAAATACAGTGTCTACTCAAATTCCAATGCAACATTGAACGAAGTTCGCTAAAAAATCAAACAGGCTGCGGATCATAGCAATGGTAGAATTACATTACCGATAAAACGATCATTTCTAAGGCGATGTAGTGCCTGTTTTAATGCGGAGCACACGATTCTAACACTTACTGTAATATTAATAATGTAATGAATTAATGAAATAAATGTAAAATGATTTGTACCATGTTTCGTTTCATGCAACATTTTTCAACAACTAAAATTCTTCGCTATAGCTGATATAAAAAACAATGGACAAAATAAGTCTGCAGTTTGTCAACATACTCTGAAAGGGCCCGACCATTACATCATCGCATACATCGGATTTGATAGGCCAAAAATCCTCGCAAATGAACACCGGTTCCTGGGATGATTCGCGAGGCTATTGAAATTAAGAAACATCCAAATTTCAATAGGGAAGATGGTTGAGCGCTACCATCTGTTAGGGGTCCCATTATAAATAAAATAAACTCAAGCAATAAATACAACACTGCAAGACCTAAGGATACAATAAGTAGTTACTGCATAGATCGGACTAAAAATTAATATTAAAGCTGACGGTGTGCAGGATTGACAAGTGACACTAGGACATCAAACATCTCAGTCCTACCCGTGACCATGAATGCTGTAAAGGGTTTGAAACGTCGTGTGATAAAATTTAAAAATTAACCGCGATAAAATCCGTAAAGTTGTTTAATTTGATAATAGAAGTTAACTTTTTTGCTTATAGTATTTTTGTGAGATGCCCATGATATTCGACTATCAAAGATGACTCCCAAGTTACTGACAGATTCAGAAACAGAAATTTTAATATTCTCGTTCACAGTCACATCTGGGAGCTTTGTATAGTCTAGATGTTTTAAACAGAAAGAACTGCCAATGTTCAAAACTTTTAATATGCCAGAATTAACTAAACGTCCAAAGGACTTTGCACGTTCAAATCTGTTTTAAGTGCGGTTATGGCTTTCTCTGTATGTTTAATCTTTAAGTGACGATAGCTGCAAGTCATCGGTATAAAGATAGTAGTTAGATGTTAATGACAGAGACAAGAGAGAGATAGCGTTAGTAAAAATACAGAAAAGGAGTTGAGAATGGACCCTACCCTGAGGCAGTAGCATTAAGTTAGATTCTAATTTTTAATGCTGGAGTGATCTAAGTAGCTGGGAATTGTTTGGCCATCACTCTTCTAAGAGGTGTGTATTCATGAAACAAACTTAATAATACGTCATTGAAAGCTGATATCATATCATTAACGTCATCTCCGTCATGGTCCTACCCGTGACCATGAACACTGTAAAGGGTTCGAAACGTCGGGTGATAAAATTTTAAAATAAACCGCGATAAA
>JAOCPS010711735.1:0-10530 GCA_025505425.1 Graphium colonna | reverse complement strand
ACCCATCCTATCCAATAAACCAATTGTATCCAATTTCTCAGGTTGACAACGCACTCGCAACTCTCCGGATGTTGCGTTTGTCCATAGGCGACGGGATCACTTACCATCAGGTGAACCGTCTGCTCGTTTGTCTTACTTTACATAAAAAAAAAGATATTAAAGATAAAGTTGTTTTACGGTTAAAAAGTAAAATTTACATGAGTTTTACTGCTTGTTCATAGGCATTCGTTTAAACTCATATTTAATATATTTCCGATGAGACGAACAATTTACAGTGTTTATTGCTATGGAATTGACTTAAATATAAAATGGTATGAGATAATTATAAAATGTGACTAGTCAGCTGATATTTTAATTTTATAAAGCATCGCCTGATAAAAAAGACAGCAATATGTAATTGTAATTTAAACCCCCACAAGAAAACAGAAAATATAAAAATTTCTTTCTCACTTCAGAGCTAATTTTATTGGACCAATACAAGAAGAGCGCTTCAGTGAGAAACCATTTGCTCCTGATAAGTTTCCAATCACTTCTGAGATAGATTTTCAAGTACCGATTTTGTAACTAACTATTGTGAGCTGACTTTTTTCACTATTCTACGTAGTACGTGAAAGAAAATCTTATATATAATATAGTAAATATATATGGTATTAATAGAAGTGAAGGAGATTTAACTGTTTTTTACTGAAAAAGACAAATAGGGTCGTGGGAAAACACTCGTTTTACGTAAAAATGGTACAGTCACGTTAACTTGTTAACCATTTGTTTACATATGAGTCGTTTACCATATATTAATATATAAAAATCCGTATATGTAGGGGAACCAGTTGCACCTATGATTTTTTGAAGAATTGTGGTTTGTATTATATTTTGACCTTAGATTATATAAAGATCCAGATTGACTTACTAGGAATCTGTTGCACTTACTAGGAATCTAGACACTTATAGTAGTCGTCAAAATGGGCGACTTTATCCAGCACCCCCCTTTTTGCCAGTAATCGTGAGTAAACGTTCGTCATATATAAAAGTCACGTTAAATTATGAAGTAATTACTGTTTATGCCGTGGACACTACAAAAAAATACTAATATCACTTTTCATAAGAAATTAAACAGTTAATGAGTTGTATTTATTTGCAAAATGAAAAGAAAATTAATTAAACGACGCCCTGTCTGTCAGTGTTGTTGATATTATTTTTGGGGTAAATTCATCCGGTTCAAATACATCAAGTTTAGTGTTGGAACCGGATGAGCTGTAGTGGTTTGCTGAATACTTCAATAAGCTGCTGAAGAAAGAAGCCATATCTGAGGAATGATGTAGCAGTTTGCTGTTGTCTAATAAATCATATTAGTAAAAATTCTCAACTTCTACCATCAACATTTTAAATTTTCAAGGACATCAATACACAACAATATACCTGTTATTAACCTAATCGACTCCCACAAGTCTGTGATGCCCAATTTTTTAAATAATGTCGGATTAAAAAAATTTATTACATTAAGTAAATGACCGGTTGGTGCAGTTGCTGCGGGTTCGATTCCCACACGGAACTAATATTTTTATCACTTAGAAATAAGTTTTTTCGGATCTGAATTTTTGTTAATGTGTCATTTTATTTGTCAAAGGCCCCTATAACGTATTAATAATAAGGGCAGCGATTTTTAACAACTTTATTTTCCCAGAAAATTACAAAAATCGATTTCGAACGTCTGAAAGTGTACTTGAGAAACACATCTTCTCCGTTATTTTAATTTTAAAAACAAATTGCTAATAAAAGAACCATTGCAGAAGTGTACCCTATCACATGATTAAACATTTTTTTATTCAATTTATAAGTTGCGAAGATATGTGCGAACATTCTAAAATGTTGTTATTTTTATTTAATATACCGATTTATTTAATATTATAATGGGACAAATTGCCAAGTTGACTGGCGATACATCGAGGTGCTGGAATGCATTTATAATACTGCTACAATGACCGTCTGAGTAGTCAGAAAAAGGTACTTCATCTCCCCAAATTGTTTAATACCACTTTAAAGGATATGTTTAGGACGCTAGAATGGGATGGTCATGCATAAATATAAATGGCGAGTTCATCTCACATTTGCGGTTTGTTGACGACATTGTTCTGATGGGTGAAACGATGGAAAACCTACAACTGATGCTGTCGCCCAGCATCAGCGCCCTAGCTGATTGTTCTAAACGCATTGTTCTCCTAGATTTACGATTATTAACGATTAACCTAAATTAAACAAAGACCACGTTCAGTGATTATACTTCTGCGGCACCAATTACTCTGAACGGCATTTCCCTTAAGGTTGTTCAAGAGTACATTTAGCTCAGGCACATAGTACAAATGGATAAAAATAACTCCGAGAGAGAAATGGACAGGCAAATACAGTTGAGTGGGCAGCGTTCGGCAAACTACTTCAAGTGTTCTCCTCACTTTCACAGTTCCTAAAAACGAACGCCTTGACTTATGGAGCCGAATTATGGATGCTCACGGTATGGTTAGTCCGCAAAGGAAAAATCCCTACACGGGGTATTTTTGGAGAATCGTCCCCGGAATGTGGTGGTCCGACAGAAAACTTACTTTAGTTCTCTGTCGGATTAACACATTCTTGAGTGCGTCCTACCATTAATGACTAACGGAGACGGGGACACTCGCGGTACGATTAGTCAACAACTCTGAGTCGCTTAACGTGTTATGAAAAAAGCCATGCTCGGGATATATCTAAAGGAACGTCTCCGGAATGTGGTGATCCGACAGAAAACGAAGCAACCGAAATAGCTCTCAGATTTAGCAAGCTGAAATGGCAGCAGTGAGTGGGCCACATTAGCCACAGAACTGATGACCATTGGGGTAGAGGTATTCTTGAGTGCAGATCGCGTCTCAGCAAACGTAGTGTAGGCCACTTCAGGCAAGGTGGAGCAAGGATCTTAGCAATGTGGCTGGACACAACCGGATGCGAGTAGCCAAGGATCGTGGTGAATGACGTGCATTAAAAGAGGCCTGCGTCCAACAGTGGATTAGGATAAGCTTATGACACCCGCGTTGTGTTTTAATTTGCGTTGGTTACAACGCGGATTAAGACTCAAATTTATAATTTGTAATAATAAATAAGTATTATTTTCGCAGAAAATTGTAAAACCGACTTCAAGTGCCTTAGTAAAAGTTAATAACACATTTTATATTTATTTATATCAAAATAAAAACTATTAGAGCGATGTTTATGAAGGTTATATAGGGACAATTTGTAAATATATCCTTTGAAATAAAAAAAAAATTGAAATGCAGGTTAAAATTTTTGTAGAAATTGGAACACAGGTGAAAAATAAATAAATAATGTCGAACGTATAACCTTCTCTTTTTTTAATTTCGTTAAAAAAAATTTGCCACAACTGACAAAAAGTAATAATTTTTACTAAAGCAGGTTTGAAACATCTTTGTAAGTTATGTAATTATTTAGTAAATTATGAAGCAGCGAAATCTCCAAAAATGCAAAGAAGGAAATAGAAAATCTAACTAATACTCGTAGTACATTACTGCAGCAGCCAGCAACTGAGGCATTGATGAACGAACGTGCAAATGTGGACAGAGGCGTAGCCGAGGCACTCATACGTGAGTCCATCAATGCCTAGTTGCGGCCAAGGCTTGTACTTTTCTCAAACAATGCGCGGAAATCAAAAACACAATTTAACATTTTAAGTTCAATCACGAATAACGAATTATAATAATTTTTCATGTGCCATAATATTCCTTTGTTTTTTTTAAATAAACAGCTTTCTAATTGCAAGCTAGTTTGAAATTTAAATAATACCTTATATTAGTTACCTCCTTGGTAGCATTTTTCAAAGTAAAAGGTCATTCCATTTTTAAATTACAGGACAAATATGAGTTAACATAGTAATTTATCTGGCCGCAAAACACGACAGATATGGATTTTCATACAACTTTTGCCGGCCGCTGCCCGTATGTATCTGGCCAGTATGGCAATTTTTATTTATCTCGAAGAAGATTGTCAAAATAATGCTCACATTGCCATGCATGTTTCAAAAAAAAAATAATATTCAAGCTGACGGTATGCAGGATTGACAAGTGACATCAGGAAGTTAAATACCTCGGTCCTACCCGTGACCATGAACGCTGTTTAGGGTTTAAAACGTTGAGTGATGAAAGAATAATGCCCAAACCTGGTACCAAGAATTCTCATGCATCAAGATCAAAATTATATTGTAATTATTTTCATAATTTTTTAATACTTTTGACTTTTTGGATTTGATTTCAAGTGTGGAATTTAATTTAAAATATAAAAGTATGAATTTTGCTTTACCTACATCACGTTTGCGCAATTTGTCATAGTGATGTAGAATGCAACAGAAGCTATTCTCTATGAATATTTTTTTTTGAATTTATCAAATATCTCCGAAACCCAGGGTTTTTTACGTAAATAACTTCTGAAGTAGTTAATATAACAAGTCTAGTCTCTAAAAACATGTTTGAACTTAATACAACTTGGCACGGTTTGCCATATAAAAATGGACATTGTCCTTTAAAAATAAACCGCGATAAAATCTGTAAAGTTGTTTAATTTAAAATGCGAAAAATAAAAATGCTTATTTACCTTTCATAGCTGGCGATAGCGCCCACACCTTGACGGAGTTACGTGAGCTGAACTGTCCCAACACACCCTCGAGGTAGTACATAGGCTTTCCGATCAGGACCAGGACGATGATGTAGGGAATAAGGAAGGCTCCGCCGCCATTTTGGTAGGCGACGAAGGGGAATCGCCACACGTTGCCGAGACCAACCGAAGTGGCAATGCACGACATGAGAAATTCGATCTGGTTTCCCCACATCGCGCGTTCTGGTGGGTTGTCTTCCACATCTTCCTGAAATAGACGAAAAAAATTATCTATATGAAAAAGAATAAGTGTTTTTATGACGTCTAATATGGTTGGACCAATTTCAATCAAAATTTCAGGCATTCTTCTTTCTTCCTCATGACACTGGACTATGAACAAACGGACAATCTGTTTCAAACACTCATGTAACTTGGTGATATTTATAGCAAAACATTTTATATATTATTTTGGTGTTTAATATGTTAAATTTATTTATTATATTTATTGTTACCTCATTAAATTGAAATTGTATTTATTTAACTTAATTTTAAAAAGCGAGCGAGCAATTAAGTTATAATTTATAATCCTTTCTAAATGACCATATACATATTTACACAATGTACGAAAATATTTATGTTTATTCGATTTATTTAAATTAGCCTCTAAGTGCATAACGTTAAAAAGTATTTTAATATATTAAAATTCGTGGTCACAGCACACGCACGCACACAATCACACACAAACACACACACACAAATTATTCATATTATTTTGGATGGAAGGGACTGTTTCCTGATATACAGATTTAATGAGAATCAAAGGGTTCATAACTATAATTTTGACAATAAAGAATAAAATATTTAGAAAAAGATTGATGATCCTATAAAATTTGGTAACAATCGAAGTAATGGATTGTTTTATTTTATTGAAATGAATTCTACGTAAGTTCCAATTTAATTCATTCATTTATAGTAAATATTTACATACACCAAATTCTTTGCAGCACTCTTGCACTTTGTATATGAAGAAAATATAATTATAAATGACAATTCCCATTTTTATATGGCGTACCAAGTTGCATCAAGTAATTTTTTTAGGGACTAGACTAACTATATTAACTCCTACAGAAGTCCTCTTCGTAAAGAAAACCCGGGTTTCGGAGATATTTGATAAAATCGAAAAATCGATTAATAGAAAATTGTTCCTTTTGCATTCTACATCTCTATGACCCATTGTTTAAACTTTATGTATGTGAAGTAAATTTCATACTTTTATACTCAAAATTATGGAATGTTGTAAAGATTATGGAAATAATTACTTTATAATTTTGATCTTGATGCATGAGACTCCTGAATCCTGCATGAAATTCCGAGTAATCATATGAGATAATATAAAGCTAAATAAAAAAAGAGCTAATGTAGTAATATTTTAAGTATATTTTCATTTAACACTTAGTGCCTTGCGTTATCACGTTTTTATGATATTATCCAAACATTAACATATCAGGAAAAGGTTGCTTATGTTTATGCTCATATTTTACGTTATAATAATACCTATTATTTTAAGGAATTATATCGACATAGTTTTTCTTCCCCCTTATTACGAAACGGACTAACAAGAGTACCGTAACATTCTAAACCAAGTGCAAATTTATTTTTTACAATAAAACTAGGTTTCTCTCTTATCCTGGAATCATCAATCATCAATCTTTTGTACTATATAGTCTTATGATGAAAATACCGGGATTAATCAAGCTTAGAATATTGTTTAATCCCGATACTAACGTTAGCTCACGTTTTGTAATAATTTATAAGCGAAGTAAATTCCACCTTTTTCAATCGCCTACAAAAAATGTTGGAAATTTTATGACCGACTTCTTGTATCTTTTTTATTTATGTGCCACGATTTCCCCGTCAATTATAAACCGATTTAATTTTTTTTATTTGATAGGATATATGTCCCATATAATGTTTCACGAAAACTGGTCAAAAATTTCCTTTTTAAAATCAAAATAACCGGAAATAATGTATCATAAAGAATCACTTGTAAGGCGTTCTAAGTCAATTTTGCAATTTTCTTTGAAAATAATATTTGTTGATGTTCATCGAAAATAATACTTGTTAATATTCGTCGAATATTATACTTGTTAATATTCTTTGAAAACAATACTTGTTAAAATTCTTTGAAAATAATACTTGGGAATTTTTAGTTATTTTAGACCGATTTATGTAAATAATGTAGTATATCAATTGTAAGCTTTGCTAAGTTTCTGTTGTCATAAAATATTTTTGTATGACAAAGTTGTGTTAACTTTTAAGTTATATATATATTCATAATGTTTAACTTAGAATTAAATACATCATAGGTAAATAGTAAATGTGTTATTTGTATTAAGTTGGTAAGCCTGTTTAAATGAATAAAAAAAGTAAAAACATAATATGAATGTTCAAAGATTTAGCATATGTTTTCAGTGGAAATAACGAAAATTGTAAATTGCGTATCATTTAAATTTGCCGATTCCATATCTGATTTGATTAATAATAATTTGTATAACAATCTATCAAGGCGCGATGGCCTCAAAGTTTGTTTTGGTTGCATTAAAAGTGAAATGTTAAATGCACAAATAAACGAAATATATAACATACAGGATGATTCGTGAGTCATCTACGATATGAGAAGAGAGCACTCTGTACTCGATTGTCATCATAGTTATGTAATAAAAGTAGGGGAATAGTTTTAGCCTAAATTATCTTATAAATGAATGAGCTGGTACGCGCGAGTCTGTCGACTCCTCCCCCCCCCCACTATCTTCCATCTCTCTCGGTCCATACCGTGTCCTCTCGGATGAACATGAATTACGTAATTATTTTTGATAATATTTTATTCTTTACATATGATCCACACATATCACGGCTTAAAGTATTGAAAGTCACCCTGTAGAATAGAATACCAATGTTGCAAGCCGATATAATTTTATTTGAAGGTCAGGTACGATATCTAGCAACATTCACTAAAACAATTCCTTATTATTTATTCTCATATGTAAACAAGGCTACGTAATACTATTAAACGAGTAAATGTATTTAAACAAAAAAAAACATATAAACATTCTAATTGAGAACCTCCTCCTTTTTTTGAAGTCGGTTAAAATTTATGGCAAGACAATTGAAAACAGCTTTACCTTGCTAGAAATCTAGGATTAGGTTATTATCAACGTGTTTACCTAGATATCAATTTTCAAACAAGCAGTATGATGTTTCGGAATTTAGCTAAAAAAAACAAAATAAAATTCAAAATCAATGCACCCAAACAGAACAAGCAACATGCTTAACAAAAAAAAATCCCAACTACGTGAATACCGATTTTATATCGCTTTCGAAAAAAAATATTGTATTAATGAATTAAATTGTAAAAGCTACTATTTTTGCTATAGTAGATTTTACAATTTGATTAATGCATAAATAATTATAATATAAACATAAATATATTTATATAAATTTTCTTAGTAATATATTTTGCGAAATAGTACCCCACAAAAATATTTTACGAGTAACTTTTTGTAATTTACACCTAAATTTGTCTATTTCACTAAATTAATTTTTGGAAAATTTCCAAGGCTTAATATTGGAATAAAATCTACTATCTAGTTAAACAATATACGGAGGGACTGGTAAGCGACCCTCAATATTCAAGTGGGGATCATATATGAAGAATAAATGTAATATTAAAAGCAAATTTTAATTGAACACTGAGTAAACTTAGTCGAAAGTGGAGTAATTATTTACGAAAATCATGGCCTTCCTAGCGGACACGGCTTGCGGCCACATTTTTAGGTCAAATTATATTATGATTCCTTTTAAGAAAAATAGCAAAAAATATCGGTTATTTGAATACAATATGTCTTTTTTATATTTTTATGTATTTTATTAAAAAAATCGCCAATAAAAAACTATAAATCACTATTTTTTTTAATAAACAAGCATTTTAAATTCCCGCCATGATAGCCCAAGCGCCATGTCTAAAAAAAACATAAATTACAATGTATTCAAGTGTATAGTGCCGGTCAACAAATAATGTGCATGACTCCCCGCCATATCGCTGAGTCATAGCTGTCAAATAAAAAATATAGTACTTTTTGACAGATCTTTGACAACTCGAGGTCAATGTCGTGCACATTCTTAATTGAATGGCATAATAGTGTAGTCGATTTTGTATTTTACGATTTGCTACTTACTATAGTTCGTGCTTAAAAATACGATGTAAAGTAATATAAAAAAATAATGTAGAATTTCACAGTTTTAAATAGATTCTTACGTCACACTGTATGTTGCGTTTCAACTTCTTTGAATTTTCCACATTAAAAGATAATATTAAAAATATTGACAAAGATCAAATGCTAAAACATAAGTTAACAACAAAAAAGTATTAATTCGCGTTATTTAATTAAGCTTAATATATTATATTTTATATTGTTTAAATTAAAACTTCAAAAGCATGAAAAAACAATTTACTTTTTTGCAAATAATGTTTCCCGCTTATGATTCATAAGTTTGCTTAACGCGTAATACAATTCCCGCTTATCTTATTAGATTTAATATTTGAAAAACACACCTTTCTATTGTAAAAAATGTGAATTATCAATATTTATTTTAAGATATATACTTACAAGTTTATTTTCACGGAAAATTACAAAAACCAACTTCCTCAGCCTCAGTGTACTTTCGAAATATCTTTTTTTTGTTATTTTGATTTTAAAAACAAACTAATAATCCGATTTTTAAGAAAAAAATTGTAGGACCATTGTAGAAGTGTACGCTATCAGATGATTTTTTTTAAATCAGTTCCTAAGTTGTGAAGATATGTGCGAACGTTCCTAAATTTTTTATCTTTATTTAAAAAACCCATTTTTTTTTAATTTTACGGGAATTTTTAGAAAGAATTCTCTATCATACAAAAAAATACTTTTTAAATTGGTTCATAGATGACGGAGATACGCACAAAAGTGTATGAAATAATTTTTTATATATTGATTTAAAAGAAAAACTGCTGGACCGATTTTCCTGAAAATTTTATCGGACCATTTAAAAAAATATTTAATTTTAAGTGACTATAAGAGGTCTTACTGAAAAGTGGAATAGTAAATATATTAAGATATTTATATAAATAATAATGTGAACAATAACTTACATGTTCGCAATTTTTATACAGTTTAATAAAAACACTGATTATTTTCAATTAAGTATTTACAAACACAAGTCATGGTGAAATTTTGCATGTAAACTTCAATTATAAAGAGAATTCTTACCATTTTACACTCTAGTAACACTGATTAATAAAAAATATAAATATAACTATGTATTTTTATGTGTAAACAAAAAACAACACCCTTCGTCGCTACCCGCGCATGGATCGACGCGCGAGTGGGCATTTTTTGTTCGTAACATTGTTTTTATACAAAACCTATCGTATACAAACCTGTGCCGATTTGGGTGGACTTTGAGAGTATTGAGCGGATGATAAAATGAGATAATGAGCCGCAAATCTACACGGTATCGGGCTGTGCTTTCGTTTTAAACCTGCTTAATGTTTTATTTCATTATTTCTAGCATTATTTATTATAATAAATTAACAATGTCGCAAATGACAATGCCCTTTTTTATATGGTATGCCATACCAAGTTGCATCAACTTTAAACATATTTTTTTTGGATACTAGACTCAGCCCTGGATTTACACTAGGGGCACTCGGGGCTTGTACCCAGGGCGGCAAAAGGGCGCGAAGCGTGAGAAAAAAAGCTTGCATTTTTCAAAATGCCTGTTCTGTTTATACAAGTCTAGCTTGTTATTTCAATTATTATAATAATTTTAAGATTGTCCTTATTTCTAGTATTAAATTTACTTCTA
>JAOCPS010711514.1:0-10531 GCA_025505425.1 Graphium colonna | reverse complement strand
GAGCTGGCGGTAGCTTCTTCACGAACATTGATATCTGTAAAATTTTGACGTTTCATAAGAACGCGTAAACGTCTATGTGAATAAAGATATTTTGAATTTTTTTTACTTTTTTGAATTAAGAAGTATGCTGAATAAAAAACAAAACAAAAATTTAAAGCTCTGTAGCGCAAAGAATGTGTATCTTTGATGGTCTTTTAGTTAATTTTATTTTAAATGTTGTTAATTTTATATAATTGGGCTTATCTGTACTAAAACCATATTTTATATTTTAATGGCAAATCCATACATTTCATATAAAAATCTACTTTGTCTATGGAACTTTGATGGTGTCTCGGTTTCAAGAAGGACGCACGTTAATATTTTGCGTTACGATAAACTTCAGTGTGTCTATTTAAACTATTTATAATTTTGTTACGAATTTGAAAACTAATGTCAAAGTAGTATAGGACATTATTTTTAACTTAAAGGACTTTTTTAATTGGGAGTGTTCTACTAAGACGCTTTCGAGTGGTTCATTTCAAGTGTTCAATTATGTTGACGTGCGCGATAGAGGCTGGCGAGTGAAAGTTCTGGATGCAACTTTTCCCTCGGATGTGGTGAAAATATGTACCTAATCAAATAAGGCAAAGCCTAAAGACCATCTAATGGACAACGCTGCCTTTCAACCGAGTGGCGAGGACATTGAGCGAGCGCTCATGGACCTTGGGCCTTTGCTCGGAGTTACTATCAAAGAAGAAGCTCCTGACGAGCTGCCAGACGGAGCAGCTGGAGCGTCCGCGGCACCAGCTGCAAATCAAAATGTATGTCCAACTTTTAATAAAAAGTTTTTATAGTTTGAATGGTTGTTACTACTTTCCAAATTAATTAGTTCTCAATTGCTTCTTATTAGTGCAATATAAATCACATGTCAAAAGCACATACATATGCACAAAACATCTGGTGTAGTCTTTTTATTTATTCATTTACTTTTCTGTACCTATATATCATGTATGTAATTATATAAAATTTTAGTTTAAATTTCTTCATATTTTGCTAGTTTTCTTTTGAGTCAAAAATGTTGAATTTGTTTTATTTTAAGTAACGTAAAGTTAGTCATAGAGAAATATATTGGAAGATAATTTAGCTAGTGAATTTCTATGTAATAAAATTTTAATCAACCGAGAACCGCAATTGGTAAGACCTGTGTAAAGCGAAATTTAGTGCAAATGATCAGTTTTTGAAAAAACTTAAGAAGCTTATAATTTATATGCACCTTGACCCAGTGTGGTACTAGTCTGCCCAACCCTTAGAGTGCAATTTGAAAGTTTGGAGCCAAAAGTTCACGTTGAGTGCAGTGAAGGGTGACGAGCAGATCTTCTGTCAGAGCACACTTAGAAATGCTTGATTGCTAAGAAATCTAGTTTGGGATGTACTTTTTTTCACTTTCAAATTTTTTTTAAGTTTGACTGTCCATATAAGTTATTAACTTACTTTTTTTTCTCAAAAAGTAATCATTTGCACTAAATTTTGCATTACTTGGGTCTTACCAATTACGGTTCTTGATAAATTATTTTTTTTTTGTTGAAATTTGCTTATGCATCTACTCTGCAAAATTATACAACTGTTTAATACTTTTGAAATATTTCTTTTTGCATTGAAAGAAAACCTCTATAAAATTGAAAAAGATATGACAATTTGACATGATATGCATTTTGTTAGTACCTTTTGCAGTTGGGGGTGGTTTGATTTAACTTTACAAAATTAATTTAATTTTTTGTTTACATTGTAGCAGTACCACTGACAGGAATTTTAAAAACTTTATTTTTTTTATTTACCATAATCTCTCATTAATGTAAACTCCAATTAAATAAGTGACTCCCATTAATTATCCCACCCATAATTTAAGTTATTGTTTAAAACAGCTAAATATTAGAAATAAGATGAAGCAAATTAAATTGGACAAAATTTGGAATCAAAGAAATTCATCTAATGTAGAATTAATTGTACATCTCAATTAGCACTGAAGAGAAAGGTTAAATTTGCAAGAATACTTACTGCTAAGAATTTTTACTTGCAAATAATAATTGATAGAGAATGTTTATATAGAGACACATGTAATCCAAAATTTGGTGCAAATAATTAGTTTTTAAAAAAATAATTGTGTAATTTGTATGAAGTGGGGAAGACATGATTGTGTTATATTTACTTGTAAATACTTAAAAAATAATTCAGAATTGAAAATTGTGACACTTGTGTAAAGGGAAATGAAATGAAAAAAGATGTTTTTGTGGAAGGAAAAATATAAAAATCTTTAATATATACCATAGAATTTGTTGTTGCTTTTGATAAATCGCTGATACATATTTGTATATAATTTTTTCCCAATACAGTAAAGTCCCAGTCCATAAAGCTACACAAACACATTTTTTTAATTATAAATTCTAACTTTTTATTCATTATTTAAATGTTTACTACTTAACATGGTTAGAAGACATTTTGTGTAATTATATTTTACTTTCAGTTAAATTTTATTTTTTGGCTTCCGACCGTTGCATGCATCATATTTTGGTATACGCATAAATAAAATGCTATAAAGTTCAAAAGTACTAGTTTGCAATTAACAAGAATATCATGGATATATTATCGGGGCACCCAGACTCTAAGTGGCACTAGTCTGCTTTACTCTTAAGTCTAAAGGGCAATTTAAGTGCGCAGTTTAAAGTTCATATAGACGAGCAAGTTTTCTGGTTAGAAATAGTAGATTGTTGAGAAAATTTGATTATATAAAAACTAGGTTGACATTTAATAATAGTTAAGCTTATACAGCAAACTTTCTGGGAAACGCTTAGTTTATGGAAAAAAACAAAGTTTGTAATTTCTAAGGAGATCACTATTACTCATCTGCATTTTAACATGTTGCCCCGCTTTATGGCTCTATATATATTAACCATGTGCAAATAACTAACCCAACAGAAATAGTCTTATGTAAATAAATTAAGTGATTTTGTAACAAATTTTGAAATGTATGAAAGATTTATCTTTTTTTTACTTTGTCGGAATCATTTTATTTTACCATGTTGGCAGCATTGATCAGTATCTGACTGACTTCACAAAGTGTCAATATGGCCAATTTGCAAATTTATATATTTCCTTCCCCTAAAACTTCAATTTTGCACAAATTTTGGTTTACATGTGTCTCATAAATAAACATTCTTTATTAATTTAAATTATTTGCACGTAAAAATCTTTAGCGAAGTGTTGTCACAAAATTACCAGAGAGAGGAAGCTGTAAAGTAAAATGCAGAGGGTACAGTTCCATATCTAAGGGTACAATTTAGTTGATTTCAAAATAGGTACTTAATGAATAATGTGTGCCACCTATACCTTCTAATTAAAAAGAATTAGGCTAATATATTGGGAGAATGGCTGAATAACTAGATTATGTAGTCAGGCATGTATTTAACTTCATGAACTCTTTTAATTAAACTAGAAAAGTGCAAGTTGGACATGCTCACCAAGAGTTCCACATAATGTTAAAGTACCGTAGGCTTCTTATAAGCTTTCCTGTAATATGTAGGTGAAAAACTTTTTTCTCGTTTTCTTTTCCAAATTTTTAGCCAAATTTAAAATCGACCACAAGACTATTATTTTTTTTAATTTTCTCATTTATCCCCAAAAGTAGATTGAGGTTCCTTTTAGTAAATTGGAAAGGGCAATGTCAGATCCTGAGTCACTATATACAAAAAAATTAAAATGATTTTTTTTTATTATTATATAAGTCTTCTGAAATTATGCAGTTTTATAGAATTTATTGTTTGTAATTATAATAAATAAGAATTTGAACCAGAATTTGAATAAGATTTTGTTTTTAACATTTTAGGTGGATAATGTTTGAATTTATTATAAACTGCCATTTATAAAATAATAAAATAGTTTATAATCATGTAGAAGTAAAACACTAACATCAGGTATTTTATGGTTATGTAAAATGTTTTTTTTCTATCCCAAATAGTGTTTTTATTTAAAAAAAATAAAAATATTATATTTTTGGATAAGTTTTGCCTAACTTTTAATGATCAAATATTTGAAGAAACGGAACTTGCCATCCCACTATTTGCATCCCTTTCATAGTATATACACAACTGTCAGTAAAAAAGTAATGTTTTCTTAATTATGGAATTTAAACTGAGCAACAAGATAGTTAGCAGCCTTTTATATTATGAGTCCTATGTGTATATTTTTGCATGTCATTTGTATGTCTCTGCATTTATTTAAACTTTGAGCATGACATAAAGTACAAGAACAGACTTATTTCCAAACTAAATTTTCTACCAGTCAAACCTTGGGGTGATGCAGAAATTTACTGGGGAGCCACAGTTGATGTGAGATGATGACATAAAAAACAATAAAATTAAAGATATATATTTATAAATGAAATTATGCTTAAATACTACTTCAAATAACTTAAATAAGTAATAGGATACAGCGGTAACACTTAAACATTATAAAATACATAATATTGTATATATTATATATTAATCCCATAAAAATCCTAAAAAGTTTAAAATTTCTGAATAAGATCAGAAGAGAAGCTTGTAGGGTAAGCCCTACAAGACTTTGTTTTAGACCAATTTGAAATTTGGTATGTTGTTGAAATTAGGTACCTGTGGCAAACAGACAAACAGGTATGCAAATCATCCTATAAGGGTTCAGCTTTAGTATTTGGAGCTACCAAAATAAGTACTCATTTTTAGTTCATGTAGTAAATATAGTATGTTTATTTTATTTTCTTATTTTGTTGTTACTTTTAAATAATGTTAAGTTTAATTATTTTGAGCTTTTTCATGTCTTGAAAAATATGTTGTTACAAAATAGTCTAATTCATTAAAGTTCATTGAGTTAAAATATGGCTTGAACAACAGCTTGTTTATTTTCAACATTCATAATAAATAATGTTGATTTTGACATTATGATACATTTTTTATTGTCCATATTGTATCTAGTATTAAAAAAATAATTAAACGAAAAATTTTCGTGACAAAATTACATTAGATTAAAACTTTTATTTTCGTTTCTTTAAAAATATTCGTAAAAAAAATATATTCTAATTTAAACCTATAATATTTTCCTATACCACGCTACTAAAACCGCCCCTAGAGATGTTTGTACTTCAATAATCAATAAATAGCCATAAGATGTAAAAAAAATCGACAGCCTCTAACATTTGACGTCTAACGTATTTTAATAGGTGAATTATAGAATTCGGGATATTCTGATATGTGGGCCTTAGTACTTGCAAGGAACAGCAAGAAATATATGTTAGGGCTATACGTGGGATAGAAAGGCTCGTGCTCGCAAAAGTAGCTCAATGCCAGGTGCTGAACGCGTGGGGCGGTTTCGGCAGCGCCTCAGAGCGGACGTGGCGCGCTCCGTCAATGAAAAAAGATGATCAAAATATCACTTTATCTCCATTGAAACTGGCGTTGTAATACCAAAAGTAAAAAAAATACCCTATTTTTGAAAGGTCAATTTTTAAAGCAGGTTATAGCGATTACCACGCAGCACTCAGATGCAGATTTTCTCACGACGTTGTCTTTCACTGTCGCGCACTTTGTAAATCAGCACTTAAAATTGGAATTTAGAATTTCATCTATTGGTACTGGCACCGGGGTTCGATCTAAGGTTCCCCTTGAAAAAACAGAACTGAGGCGGGCGAGCTGCTAATACCAATGGACGTGAAAGGGATACTTAAATCAGTGAAATAAAAATGTCTGTCTGTCATAGGTAATTTTATTCAAAGTATAGATTACTTTGCAATCTAGTACGTAGGTGATGCAGATAGGGGGATTAAAAAAAATTAAATCAATTATTGACACAATTCACACATGGGAAATAGACGAAAATTGATTTCACCCTCTATTGTATTAGGTATAATATTTGAAAAAAAAATTACAGTATATACATTGCCGGATAAACTGCAAGATTTCTATATTATTTAAAAGAACATAACATAATGCTCTAACGCTATATGTACAAGTCAGCTTCTCAGTACCGTTGAAGGTAGTCTGTAGAAAGTAGTGTCAGCGGGTTAAGTCAGGTGCTAACACGGGGGCGGGTCGGCAGGCGGCGGAGGGCGAGGGCGCGGTGGGCGAGGGCGCAGTGGGCGAGGGGCGCGGCGAGGGCGACGCGAAGGGCGAGGCGGAGGGCGCCGACTCGCTGGCGTCGCCCCGCGCGCCCGTCACGGCGCGCTGCGTGCTGTGCCGCGTGTCGCTGGCGCACGCCGAGGGCACGCCCAAGCTCATGGAGTGCCTGCACTCGGCCTGCGAGCCCTGCGTCAAGGCCAAGCTGGACGAGAAGCTGTCGGCGAGCCGCGACTTCCTCGGTGAGTCCCCCATCTCTAAAATGTCCCGCCGCTGGGCTGAAGCCTCCTCTAGACGAGAGGGTATTACTTGCCCGCCATTATTAGCTCCAAGATATTGTCTTGCGCTTTTTAATTGTTGACTTCATTTTCCGGGACATGCGACCACGTTGGAGCACAGTTTCATTTTGACTTTCTGAACACAACGGATGCGCCCATGAATATCGTCCTTCGATGTCCATGCTCCGCAGCCGTACATTACAATGGGCCAGATGTAACATAACAGTAGCCTAACTCGGAGCTTAATATTTAATTGGCGACAACACAGAAACAATAACTAGGTTCTATAAATCGGCACTTAAAATTGCTATTACAAAATCAACAATTTCATTGGTCCTGGCATCGGGGTTTGAACTCAGGTTCGCCTCGAATGACGGGAGTTACAGGCGAATACCCGGACACTGAGCTACCACGGTCCTCATACATATTAGATATGCAATTTTCCTAATATTTATTAAATTGTATGTAAGGCGGCTATCACTTTTTCCCCCCGCTTCTCTTTTATATCCAAAACACGTTCCTTTTAATTGTATCCAGTAATCTGAGTGTGAACGGGACAGTTCCAAAATTTGACTAACTTCTTTATTTTTCTTCTTGTTCTCTTTGATCTGTGTTGCCGACCTTTTCAGTCACAAAATCTCGTATTGTTTTATGCATTCTATACCTAGTCTACCAATTTTTTCGTAAAAAACCGTCCCTACAGCAGCGTAACGTGAATTCTCTCCGGTTTAACCCAGAAACGATATTCAACATCCAAATTTTGCATTAGGATTAGGTTTAATCCCATTAGCCTGATACAATAGTTGTGATATGGACACCCGATCACGCGGTCGAGGGTCCGAATCCCGCCACTCCACAATTGTGTTGAACCATATCCAAGCAATATTGTTATTTATAATATTAATAAAATTTTAAATAATCTGCAATTTTTTTTGCAATCCAAAAAAAATGGTTGTTCCAATAATGTACCTTCATTAATTAACCTCTTTTCACTGCTTATCTAGTTTTGTAACCAAATTATGAATGTTGATTAAAAATGTATTAAAGAATATCGCGAACGCTAAGTGCGTCCTTTTATCTCTGAATCTTATCGGAACTCGTGATAAATAAAGGAGTTGGAATTTACATTATCTCTTGAAAACCGGAACAGAAGCTCAAAGATGAGTGAACACAACACGCGGGGCTTGCCCCTATCGCCCATTATCTGCATTCACATCTGCTCATTGATGATTTTTTACATTGAATTTATTATTTATTTTTAATAGACTTCAACAAGGGAGGAAGGTTCTCAATGGCGCATATCGCCGCCATTTATGAACCGATTTTAAAAATTATTTTTTTGACTTTTCTCCCGTGATGGTTCCATAAGTTTTTTAGGAAAATCGGTTCAGTAGTGTTTCTTTTAAATGAAAGTAACAAAATTTGCATTTTTGTATTTTTGCGCACATCTCCGACATTTATGAAACAATTTTAAAAATTCTGAATGCTAGAGCATTCTTTATGAATAGTCTTGTAAAATTTTAGGAAAAATCAGTTCATTACTTTGTTTTTTTTAATAATTAAAAAATCTAGGAATGTTCGCACATATCTCTGCAACTTATAAACTGATTAGGAAAAATATTTTTTTATCTGATAGGGTACACTTCCACAATGGTCCAATAGAATTTTTATAAAAATCGGATTAGTAGTTTCTTTTTAAAATCAAAATAACGCAGGAGATATGTTCCGAAAGTACACTTAGGCGTTTGAAGTTGGTTTTTATATTTTTCTGTGAAAATAAAATTGTGTTCAGAAGCTACCACTGAATCGGTTGTTGTCTTAAAATAATAGGGGTATTCGTACATTACAACACATTGTAACATTACGCTATTTTTAAAACGCTTATTATTTTTAAGGTTATGATATATACGTTAGGATAATATTAATATATTGCGCGTATGCTTTTTTTTAGTAACGTGGTCATTAGGACAATGTCCAAAAATGGTGCCAAAAAGCGTCATCAAAATTATATAGTATTTATTTCTATAATTTTTTACGACATTACGCTCCATGGATTTGATTTTTGAACAGGAAATTTAATTTTAAATATAAAAGTATTAAATTTGCTTTACATATATTACGTTTACATAATCGGTCATAGAGAGGAGAATGCAAGAGAAACTATTTTCTATGAATCGATTTTTCGATTCTATCGAATATCTCCGAAACCCGGGTTTTCTTTTTGAAAAGAAGTAGGAGTTTGTATAATAAGTCTAGTGGATAAAAAAGGTTTTATTATTACATAACAGGCATTTGATTATCTTTAAATAATAGGTTATTTTATCAGTTATGTAATGCAAACGATACGTTGTTGTCCGATCTCTACTCGATTTTTTACCAACACATGACGCTGCATATAATATGTAGCAAATAATTGTGTTTTCTAAGATGATTTTCTGATCTGTAATCTAAGTCTTTATTTATTTAACCCTGATGTTACAAAACGCGTATTTCGACCTTTATTTATCCGAAAACATATTTTTTAAAAACCGAATTCGAAGTAGACAGAACATTCTAAACCAAATTGGCCCAGCCATTTTAAAAAATTGAGCTTATAAGAAGTTCAGATTTTGAATAATTTTTACTACTCTGGATTAATCATCAGATTCTATATCAGGTATAAGATTCCAACTTCCATATTACAACTAGTTCTTTTTATGGTCCGTTGACTTTATAATTTCTGAGTCTGCGATAAAGTTACCAATTTCAGACTGGCACTTATATACGCATTCCTAAACATTGACCTCTGTAATAGTCTTTTGTTGTATGCGTATGCAACTATTCCCTTCCACAGTCACGCTGCACTTGGCGTTAGGCCGTGGCATTCCACGATACACCTTGATACACGACCCATAGGGTTCGTTTTGCAGCAAACGTCAGCAAGGTGGCTTCGCGGCTGAGGTTCAACGCTCTTTTTATGGTGCCCAGTCGCGTTTTATTTCGTTGGCGCAGACGAGGGACCCACTCTCGCCTCCGACATGGGGTGTCGTTAAGTTATATCTCGGTTGCATTAGCTTAGCTGTTGCCTTTATAGATCTCTAGTGATGTGCTGGATACATGCGGTTATCCGAGGGAGAACGATTTATTTGCCGGATATTTTCCCCTTAACCGATTTCAATAAAGTTTTCATGCAATCTTCAGATTGTCCTAGCGTTCCTGTAATGTTTGATAACGAACGGAACTATAGGTATTTTATAAGCAATCTTGTTGTTATACAGACGGACACGACAAAAAAAATTGATTTTACAAACATTTGATATTACAAACATTTTTCGTAAGACACTATAATATATCATCAACTATCTTTCTAATGATATCAATTGACTTTAAATGTCGCTCTGTGCCGAGTTTTAAAGATTTAAGGGTTTTGTCACCAAACATCCGTTTTCGAATCCGTATCCGCGTATCTACATTTTTGACAATCCCCCATTCCCCCCCTCATCTTCCATGTGTATGATAGTCATTGCCTTTCGTTTTATTCGTACTCTGTGGAGCCCCGTCCAATGGCATATCTACGCCACACTTGAACCCTTTATGCAAAATTTTATTGTTGTAATCTTTATAGATTAGTTAGACTCGTTGGTACTTGGCAGACATATTTTGTATTTACATGTGTATATAAAATTAAATACCTGTTTGGTTGTCTCGCTGATACTAAAAAACAGCTGAACCGATTTGCTTTTTTTTTTGTTTCAAAATATTAGTCGTTGTTTAGCGTCGGTTTATGTAAAAAATTAATGAAATTAATGTAACCATTTTGAATATTTATTATTTTATGCATGAAATATTCTTACAGCCTGGTTGGCATCGCTATGTGACGTTCAGTTTGACAGCATAATACGTTTCCATAATAACAAGACACATTTTTGGCGCGTGTCGTGCTGCGGGCAACAGCTTGTGTTTAAGTTTAATATTATAACTAGATGTTTTAAACTTTTTGTTTTACCTATTACCCTGCACCTCCATATAAAATAGCTACGCTTCTACTTAACAACAGACTATACAGGGTGATTGGTACTAGGTGTAAAAGACTTGGAGGGTCTAAAGTATAGCTCGTATCCTATCTATCTATATATGGGATACCACATCCAAACG
>JAOCPS010711403.1:0-10531 GCA_025505425.1 Graphium colonna | reverse complement strand
ATAATGCAAAGTTGAATAATTAATTACACAATTCATGATCTATCCTAGTTACAACGTGGAGGGGGGGGGGGGCTCGGGGGATCTTAGTGGACGATTTGGTCGAAAACTATGACCCTAACTTTATTACATAAATGGGACAAAAGACTAGATTGTCTTATCGGGCGACGCGCATCACCGTTGGCCAGAATTGGATTGTGCTATTACTTGCTGAAACTTTAACGTATTTCAATAAAAAAAATATTTATTTTTATTATCAATAAAATAAAAACATATTCCAATATATTTATTTCTATCCTAGTACCCTGTACCTTTAGTAATACTTTACAGTTACTATACAAACACCGTAGAAGTTTAATTAATATGTAAAAAATGCATTACCACCATTGATATAGAAAATCCTTAGATATGCAATCAGCGTCTTAAAAAGTCAAATTCTGTGCACATTTGCTTTGGATAACTTTAATCATGATTTTTCTTGAGTTGGAAGTTGTTTTTATGTTGAAAAGTAACTTTATATTTTGCATTTAAGATTGAATTTGCAAGACAAAACATATGTCACTAAATTAGAGGAAGGTTTTCATTATTACTTTTGTTCATGACTATACAGGATGATTGGTGGACCTTCAATATTCGAGTATGTTATATGTGGGGATCATATATAAAGAATAAATGTAATATTAAAAGCATATATCAATTGAGTAATTATTTAAAGCCATAGGCATCCTAGCGGCCACGGCGCACGCGGCCACTATTTCAGGTCAACAAACTGTGCCAGCTGGCCATTTGTTCGCTGCTGGCATGGTATCCAAACTTCATCTATTTATTTGAAAGTTTGATCGAAAACTGCCCCTAAATATATTACATGAATATGATGACGAGTACCTAGTGCTGTCCTTTAATATCATTGGTGACTCACCAATCAGCTTGCATATCAAGGGATTTTTATATCAATAAATAAATAAGTAAATCAAATAAAAAACCTATATAACATCTGTGACTAGAGCTAAAATAGAATTAATCTGATCTTCTAACTTCTGCGCCCCATTTCCATTATTGATGACCAGATCCCATTCAGTGTAATCATCTAGATCACATTCTGATGCAACATCGTCAACTCCTGCTTGAAATTGAAACCCTCTTTCCTTCCTTGTCTCTTCATCTGCTATTATTTTTATTATTCTCAGGAGATCGCCATAAGTTTCTTTGAACCATTGGATGTCTGTTTTACGTCGTATATCACTTACTATCCACACAGGTTTGTCAACGGCTGGAAACAGATTGTCAAATATTTTATTTAGATGAAGCCAATATGGGTCGTCATAATTATAATTTTCTACAAAAACAGCGAAAGCAACTTCAAAAGCCTTAGAAAGAATTATTGGACAAATTTTAGGGAAAATTATATCTTTTTAAATTTGTACCTAACTATATCTTTTTAAATAGAAAGAAAAGGAGTTTTGAAAATAATAAAAAAAATCTCTAATTAAGTTATTCCTATTTAATACACATATTTTTACCTTACTTTTATGTGATTAAAAAGAAAATGTCCTATCAAAACCTTTTGGATCTTTTCATGTATGGATTTGTAATATAGTTAGATTTCTTATTACATTGTATCAAAGACATGCTGTTGCCTGCTGTATAAAGCGCTTAACATTTTTTTTTATGGACAGAGAGGCAAATGACCAAGCAGCTCACCTGATGGTAAGCGATTAACGCTGCCCATGGACTCGCGCAACACCAGAGGAGTTATAAGAGCGTTACCAGAGATAGGAATAAGCTCTTTTCTTGAAGGTCTATAAGTCTTATCGATCCGGTCATATAGTTGGCGATAATTCATTCCGCGGAGGTGTCACCAAACTATATTATATAGCAAAGGTATCGAAATTGAAAGATTTAAACACTTATTAAATTGGTGCACTATTCATTTTGATATTTCTGAATTTCTTATTACATAATTCTACCTAGAACAACCAATAAGAAATTTTAAAGAAACAAATAAGTTAATTCGTGAAGCCATTTTAAGTTTTGACGTTTTTTATACTATCTAATTATTCATATCTATACTGTGAATGGTGAGTCGCTTCCAATACTTTAAGATGTAATATGAAGGGATCATATACAAAGAATTAAAATATAATTAAAAATAAATATTGATTTACTACTGAGTTAGCATAATCTAAAGTTATAAAATTAATTACATATTTCATGCTCATCCGAGCGGCCACGGCCTGGCTGGGGTAACATGGAACGCGGAGAGACAGGGCGACGGCCTCAGGCGTACCAGCTGATTACAGCCGCCACTTCATTCATTTATTGGAAAATTTGGACTAAAACTATAGGCTATAAACTCTGTATAACATTAGAAAAAATAAAATACCATTCTGACATGCTGCTTTACAAAAGCAACCATAGTCTTGACTTCTCTTCTCATCACTCCAATTTATCATTTTCAATCTGTATTGCTCTTTATATTTACCGTCGCTTAAAAGTTCATTTAGATTTAGATTATTCTCATTTGCCCAATAACTTTTAATTGGCTGTGATATTTTGATAACTTCACATTTATCTGATAATCTGGAAAATAAAGAAATGACCCTGATTATTTCACCCATTACTTGTTATTAAAGGTAACACTATTCATATATAACAACAAAATGCTAATAAAGTAATAAATATGCGAGTAAAGTGTCTACATAATCTTAACTGATATTATAAAGCTGCAGAATTTGTTTGGTTGAATGAGGTAACCTCAGGAAATACTGGTCCATATTTAACAATTATTTTTGTGTATAGTCATATATAGAGAAAGGCTTTAGGCTCAATAGCATAACACTATTACCAATAGAAGCACGGCATCAAAGAAAAATGTAGGATATATGGGGAAACTATGTGAGTGAAATCACAAGAACCAGTTAGTAATTAATATGCACCGACATACTTTAACCTTATTTTGGAATTCAATACATATCAATTTTTAATTTTGTACTACCAGCACAAAGCAAGTACACATTAATATGTGAAGATAATTTATGCTTTATATAATATTTGATGAAAAACATGACTATAGGATATATTATATAGGTTTAATTGAATCAATAGACAATCTAGCACAGATCATTCTTCAATTCTATTCAAGTTCTTAAAGTAATATTATCATTCCACTGAGACAATAATGTTTATTTGCTTATTTTTACTGATAGAGAATCTTGGTCATTAGCACCAAAAAAATGTAATATTTCATGCAAAAGTTTAGTTTTTGAGAAAAAAATATAATAGTTCTTATTTTTTAAAAAGTGCTACCATAATTGAACTAGTAAATATTTCTAATTGCTTAAAAATTGTAATCGATTTAATGCATTATAATGTGCCAATTTTTATAAAGCAAGATTCTTGTGTAAAAATAAAAAAATGTACCTAACTCCGAAGAGAAAGTAAATCACTGTCTTCTATGCCTAAGCACTGCACTGAGCCTTCCACTTCTAACCTATATATAAGTTTTTGTGTTGTAATTTGCTACAAAACTACATTATTTATTTACTTTAGACTGTTTGGGTTAGCTTAGTTAGTTGCACATGATAAATATATAAGGAGCCCCGTGAACAAGGTGATGCATTAGTGTTTGAACACCAATAATTGGCGACTCTGTATAGAAATTACAATTTTTTTTTTCAGAAGCCATTTTCAAAAGAATTTGTATTTTATATTCACATCAATTATCATTCTCTATCAAATAAATTATGTGGAAGTCAGAATCATTGTAGATGTAGAGTGATAAAATTACCATTTGTTAGTGTGCAGAGAACACTGCTTAAAATATGTGTAATAAGTGTGATATTATTCATAATAGAATCATGGAGATTCTTATTGTACTAACTTTGAAGATAATTTTTATTATTCTATGAATATCACAAACTGTAAGTTATCACAGAAAACTGATTAGGAAGTAAAATATATTGTCAGATCACTATGTCAGTACTGCAGCAATATCTGTAGGGTTGCACTGGTACATAGAAACCTTAGAGAATAAATAATGTGATGACAGATATTTGATTTCATTATAATTGGAAAGTGAAAGTTGTGAGAAAAGAAAATAGGAAATGGGTAGGGCTCTTTCAATTTATAAAATAAATGTTAAATCATTATTATCCCAATCATGACATCTGTAAATATATTATATAATTTGATATATTATATAATACAGATGTCATGATTGGGTGTCAAAATTGGCAGCCCTCCATACAAATTACAAACTTTATATTTTTTTTTCTCAAAAATTAAATGTTTCTTAGAAATTTTACTTTACACATATTTAATTAATAGGTATTTTTTTTGTTTCGGTACACTTCTTACTTTGGTATGCAAATATTTTTATTTGAAAGAGAACATTAACTCATTAGACCTGTGTATAGCGAAATTTCTAGTCAATGCTTTGTTTCCGAGAAAATAAAATATAAAGTTTGTAATTTGTATGGAGTTCCGACATAGTTGACACCCAATAACGACATCTGTAAATATTATGTACAGGAAATATTTCCAATTGGTTGAAATTTGTAATTGATTCAACATTAAATGATTTTGTGCCAAATTAGAATGCAAAAGTAAAAAAATAGATTAGAAGTGGATGGTGATCGCCTAGTGATCTCTATTCACTTCGAGGTTAGGTACACTTTTTTTATTTAAGCAAAAATCTTGTATTTTAAAAATCTCCATTTGCATATCTCTATATATCAATCAGTTTCTCTATTTATCTCTCAAAAACCAAGCGTTGCCTAAAAATTTCGCTAAACATGGGTCTAGTGAATTAATATTCTCTATCAAGTAAAATATTGGCATACCAAAGTAGGAAGTGTACCGAAAGGAAAAACTTACCATTAATTATTCTTTTATATCAATTAAAAATATTTACAAACCAAAGTAGGAAGTGTCCCTGAAGGAATAAATTACCAAAATAACTTTAAATTATACTTAAGTCAAGCCTTCCACATTTAGCTGACATCAGCATGTAGCTGACATTAATCGAGTATAATAAAAAAATAAACAAGTTGCACTATACTTTGTTTAGTACATTCTACTACTTACATTTTTTGCAAATGGTCAGTCAAATAGTCTTTTCCTGATTTTCTTTTACCACTAAACAATAATATAACTTCAGGCATTTTAGCTGTATATTTTTAATAGTAGAAATAATGTTTTATTAAAAACTTATACACACTTGCACGTCATTTATTAAGTCGCGTGATAAAAGTGTATCTATATCTTTGTAAATTGCACTGATAATTTTAAAAATATTCTACTGTTAGTTGAATTATAATACTGTTACAAAATTATTATCCGTACATTAACAAATATTAGGAAATAAAATAAGTACTACATAAAATACTGACTGGAGTGTTACTGTCAGGCAGATTAGGTTGTCAATGTAACTGTCAAAATGCCAAATGTCAGGCATTTTTTTTGTTGATTTATTATGACATTAAGAAATTGGTTTGAATCTAAAAAAACATGAATATGTATCAAGGTGAACAAATATTTTCTTTTTTATTAAAATGTATTTTGGTGACAGAATAACCATATTTCTAATTTAAATGTATTTCTTTTATTTTATTAACCTACTATATTACTAGGTACCTATTGTGTGACTTACGTACATCATATTGTATACTATAAGTTGGAAGGAACATCCTAATTTAACATGATTGACATTGAAACTGTTTAAAGAGCTGTCTTAAGAATCAGCTATTTCTTGCCATGGAGCCTTTAATAAGGACAATAATCTTAATAGTCGTAATAAGGAAATTGTATCATTAGATGTCCTGGCCGGCTAATAGGGCTATGAAATTAAATTGGGAGTTATACGACGGAGTGAAATTTTTAAAGGGAATCTATGAAATTTATTATAAAACCTCAATTATATTTTTATTACGTGATATAACATTTTATTCTATTGATATTTTATTTATTCGTTCTAAACATAAAAAAATATTTTATGTATACATCAACAGATGGCGTTAACATCAGTATCATCAATAAATAAATAATCACATAAATACAAAAAAAATGCAGCAATACATTTTGATGTATTTACAAATTCCTTTCCAGTATCAAATGGTGCAACAAATATCAAAAATTTTAAAGCCATATCTTAATACATCGATACTTTAATTCGCAAACCAGCTGACTCCACTTGAGTAATTTTGTCAGGGGAACCATAAAAATTGTAAGATTTTTCAAACTGAATACAAAAAAGAATCAAATTTATCACTTAGATAAATTAGACAGCTTTTCGAATAACCGTTTATTTAAAGAATTGTGATAACATTATATTTTAAATTGTTGATATACATGTTTTTGCAACCTCCACGTTTTTGACAAACATGGCTGGTTTGCGAATTAAGGTATCGATATGCAGATTATTCTCTTGGTATGCTATACTCCATGCTCTTCGGACTCCATGCTCTGGGGTATGAACCAGCATTATATACAATAGCCCGGGTACTCGCAATTAAGTAAATATTAATTTTAAGTCATTGTTATAAACATCTATACAACATGCTATCATATGCAACCTGCATGCACATGGAAGATATTTAAAAAAATTAATATGAGCTATTTTTATAACAATTATAAAAATAAAAACAATGTTTTTAGCATTCTCTATGCTTATTTGTACGCACATTATATCATATAGCTCAGTACCTGGGCTCTCATCCTTAATTCTATTTACTCAAGGCGAACCTGAGTTCGATCCTCGGTGTCGGAACAAGGAAAATATCGTGAGAAAACCTGTATATCTATGAGCTAATATTTCTAAGATATGTGAAGTCCAATAATTTTCACTGGGGTCGCGTGCTGTTTTATGCCCTATACACTGGTTCTAGAGGGGGCTTTAGTCCAGTAATGAAAATGTAATAATTTAAAAATAGTTTTGTTTTTTTTTGTAGTCTGTTACTTTTTTTTTTCTTTTATAGGCCAACAGTATTATTTTCTTCAACGACTTGAAAAGTCTTACAGGTGTGTTACGTATTTTAAAATATTTTTTACAGTTGTTTAGATTTAAAAAAAAAAAACCTTAAAAATATTCTTTCGGATTGAGAATTTTGGAAAATAGTTTGTATTACCGTAATAATTTGTATACACATAAAAAAGGTTGATAAAAAGCGACCTCAAACGCCTTAAAAGTGTACTTTATTCCTACTCCGTTATTTTGATTATAAAAACTAATTACAAATCTGATTTTTAAAAAAAAATTATAGGACCATTGTGCAAGTGTTCTCTATCAGATATTTTTTTTTAAATCAGTTCATAAGTTGCGGAGATACGTGCGAAAATTCCCTAATTTTGTAATTTTTAATTAAAAGCTGATGAAGCGAATTGTCTAAAAATATTATGGGACTATTTATGAAGAATGTTCTATCATATAAAAAAGGATTATGAAATTGGTTCATAAATGACAGAGACACGGGCAAAAATACATAAGATCAATTTTGTTATTTTGATTTGAAAGAAAAGCCACGGAACTGTTTTTCCTGAAAATTTTATGGGACTAACTTATAATAATCGGTTAATAAAAAAAAAAAACATACAATTCGAATTGAGAACCTTCCTTTTTTTTTGAAGTCTGCTAAAAACAGTAAATGAACATATCATAGATAGATTCATGACGAATAGCTCGAGCTATCTGACATGACGCTATAACTATTAGGAGCTGAGCAGATAAGCACAAGGCCTAAGCAACAACTAGTGTTAATATATTTTGGTATTATGTAGCTTAGGGTTGCCATATAGCTAGGAAATCGGGACATTTCCGGCAAATTTTTAGGGTGCGGCAAAATGTTTTTTTTTTGTGTGCCGGTTGGTCATTCCTACCCTTTTCTTTTGCCAACCCTTCCTTTTCTAAATTCTTAATATGATTCACGGTCAGGTCTGGTCTATCCAACAAACCTGATCTATGCTATGTCCCAGTTTCATTGATTTCGGTAATTTAAATATCCTTTTATGAAATATATTTTTTACTATAAGCCTTCATTACGAATGACGGATTTGGATATTTTCACTCATAGATTGATGGAACGAATATTATCTTTAGATAGATAGATTTTAAATATGTGCACGAAAAAGCATAATTAATAGCAAGTGCCGCCCCTGGGCATGTTATAGTGCCCAGGGGAGGCACTTGTGTAGTGCCCTAGGGCGGCACTTGTCTAAAGCCCCAGGGCGGCACTAAGGTTGAATCCGACCCTGTATATATGTATAAGAAAAGCTATATTTAACAATAAAAGAATTGTATATGATATGGTGTTGTAGTAGGTTGTTAACATATGTAAGTAAAATATTATAAGTAAGCAGGTGTACAATAATTATTTTCTACAAAAAACAACGAAACCGACATCAAACATCTTAGAAAAGAAACGTCCCTGAAACAAAATCTTTAGTAATTTTTATTTAAAAACAAACATTCAGACCCATTTTAAAGAAAATTATATGGGACCATTAGTATATCCTTTTAAATACAAAAATAATTTTGAAAATCCCCTCATAAGTTACGGTGAAATCCGCTAACACATGCCCAACAAAAATAATAAAAAAACATAGTCACATTATGAACGTCCTTTTTTTCTGTCGGTTTAAAATAACTATGTATCTTCGATTACGTATGTGTACTATGTATCTTCACTGCTTCCGTAGCCTAGTGGTGTGGGCCTTTGCTTTGTAAATCGGAGGTCGTGGGTTCGAATCTCGTGGGGGACAATGTCTTTGTGTTGTTGTTTCTTGGTTGGATTAGGGCAATGCGGACTGATCACCCGATTGCCTGATAAGAAAGATGATCCATGTGTCGGATCGGCATGTAAAAAGTCCTGTGCCTGATCTCTCTCCGGTCGTGTCGGAGATCCGTCCCATCGGGCTATGAGAGTAAAGGAACATAGAGTCCACCTGTGTCTGCGCTTACACTTGTGCACTATAATATCTCCTGGCAGTTGGCTAATCTCAGATTAGAATGGCTGCCGTGGCCGTGATTCGATAAGGAGGGCAATATGTGTCTTCGAATATTTCACTACCGACCAAATACATATGTCACCCATGAATTGTCCCGGAATTGGAATGCATGTATATGGCAACCCTAATGCATCCCCAATTAGTAGTCATGGGCTGTTTCACTGTTTTTTCACTGGCTATCGGTTATATAATATTATCGTTGCCTACAATGAGAACGTTATATAACCGATAGCAAGTGAAAAATCACTGAAATGGCCTATGCCTACCAAATAGAGGCCGACTAAGATTATGTCTGTACCACAAGACTGTTACATCGATAAAAGAGTGTACTTAGTGAGTGAGAAGACGGATTCTTATGCACGTCATAGTTATAGGTGGTAGAGCATAACATATATTTACAGTTCTTACTGCACTTCTACGGCCGCGCTCGCCCGGGGAAGTATCACCACCCTTTTTAAAGTCAGCATAAAATAAAGTATGCATGACTTTTGGGGATGTCAGATACCCATGTCTACCCTTTTTTCCCATTCCCATCCTCTCGAAAATCCTTAATCCCGACCCCATCTTATCCAATAAACCTATTCTATCCAATTTTCAGGTTGACAATGCACTAGCAACTCTCCGGTTGCCCCGTGTGTCTATAGGCGACGGGATCGCTTATCGTCAGGTGAACCCTCTGCTCGTTTGTCTTCCTCTACATAAAAAATAAGATTTTTCATATACGTTTTTCCGTATCTAAAATTTTTATTAGTCACTACCAACCACGGTGATTAACTTAATTGTCTTCTTCCTTCTACATAAACAAGATTTTTCACAAATTTAATTACAAAAAACAATTTCAAATGGCTTAAAACTGTACTTTATAGAACATGTCTTTTTCGCTATTTGATTAAAAAACAAACTACTGAACATATTTTTCTGAAAAGTTTAAGGAAGGAGGAAGGTTCTAAAAACGAATATTTTTTTTTTATGTACGTTTGCGCATATTGCCGCTATTTATGAACCGATTTTTTTAGGGTATTTTTCCAGAATGGACCCATAAAATTTTCAGGAAAATCGGTTCAGAATTTTTTCTTTTAAATGCAAATAAGAATATTGATTTTATGTTTTTTTGGGCGTGTCACCGTCATTTATAAATTAATTTATTTTTTTTAAAATGATAGATGCATTCTTGGTGGATAGTCCCATAAAATTTCATTAAAATCGGTTCACCAGTTTGTTTTTTAATTAAAAATGATATAATTTAGAAATGTTCGTACATATCTCCGTAACTTATGAACTGATTTGAAAAAGTATTTTCTTATCTGATAGGATACACTTCCTAGGACCGTGGACAATTTTTTTATAGAAATTGGATTAGTAGTTTCAAAATCAAAATCGAAATAACTGTATGCAATAAAGAAGTGACATCACTTGCTCATTGATTGACAAAAGCCACTGACCTGAGAAGAACCGGTGTAAGAAACTCAGCGGGACTAATCCTTTTTTATCAATATTTTCTAATAAATGTGTAATAACAGACAATTAAATATTT
>JAOCPS010711183.1:0-10532 GCA_025505425.1 Graphium colonna | reverse complement strand
AAATAAAACACAGTGGTAAAATTTAGTAGAGCTGTGGATAATGGTACTTTCCGCACTTTTAGCATATACGTAAAAAATTCTTCCGCACTCAAACGGTTAAATGGAAAGAGTGTATCTTTGTATGGATGGCAAGTTAAACCAATCAATCAAAAAAAGATGTCGACGCTTTGGAGAGTTTGTCCATAAATTGATTGACGTTACATGGAGTTTACACTGTGCTTAGCCATAACTCAAATACAGGGAATCTTCTAAACCGTCAAAATTAACAAGAAAACAAAGAATGCGGTTCCCCAGTGCCGTGTTATTTATTCTGGCCTATAATAACTACATATGCTATGTTAGTTTTATTAGAATTTTTCTAAGTCTTAATGAGAAAGAAATAATTGTTAACACGTCGAAGTCATAATAATGAGTATCCTACATTTTGTAGACTCAATTTTAAATTGACCAATAATTAAATATACTACGATAGGAATGTGGTACACCATAACCAGTACCCTAAAAAGCGGGAAAAAATTACATGGAATTCTTTTCCAATGATATTTGCATTAAATATTCTTATGTTAGCACTTATTCATTATTTTAAATTTGATAGACCTTTCATTTGACATTTACATTATTTCTGATCCACGTGTATTAAATTGCGAATTGTATATTAAAATATTATATATCTCTTTGTGACGGCATTCAAATATACATTTACTCCTTAACCATTTTATTAATAGACTTTTGTGCTATCTAACATTATGACAATTTTTGTTATTCGCCCTAAATTACTTTGCTACACTTTCTAACAAAATGTCTTAATATCAATTACTTACAAGATGAATGCGAAAATGTGGATCTATATGATATTTAAGTTACAAAACAGAGTTGTAAAAGTAACAGATGCACCGAAAACTTAACATTAAAACAGTAACAATTAAAAACAAACCCAAAAATCATGGGCTTATGGTACAATATAAGTAACAGGTCCATTAGATTAAGCTATTTTGTTAGTGATGATAATTATATGATAATGTCGGTGTCTTTCATAATACATTTAACTAACATTAATTGATGAACTAAGGCCAATTTAAAGAAAAGTTTAATTTTGACCTACAAAACACCTAATTTTATAAAAATACAGATATATATTTGTATATAAAATGATGTAAGCAATTTTTCTGTCATTTATTTCTTCTTGATACATAAAACATAGATAATACGACACATGCATTATTTCGTTTACTAAAGCGTGACCAGAAAAGAAAAACCTCGGAGTAATGATGCAGAAATGAACGGAACTAAATATGTCTAAAAACTCCTATATTTTTCAATAAACTTACTAAATGTGACGCCACCAGCGAGATATTTTAATCTTCTAGTCACACTTAACGAACCAATAGAGGTAGGCTGATTTAAGTAGCTATCGTTGTCGAAAATACGTCAAAAACATACATTAAATGCTTAATTAATATGCATTGCAATAAAAATAATTCACATCACTATTAGTCTTTACACAGGAAGAGTTACTACAGACTATTCGGAGACAGTTTGTAAAGGTAGGGAGAAAGATTCAAGGACTTCTAAACACGGTCGAGATGTCCTTGAAAACCTCACGCTATGGTCGCTTGAAGTATTGCTCGTCGATGCGTTTGGCCAAGGCCACGAGGGTCTCGTGCCTTCTGATGATGTCAGCCAACTTGCGGCAGGGGAGGCGCGTTGTGATTATAGTGAACACGTGGCCGAATACCAGCGCGTCAAGCTCCGTAGGCCTGAGGAGTTCAAAGGTAAAATGTAAAAATACTGATAGTTCGCTATTAAAGCCACATGCTGAGGTTGTAGAGCATAACATCTTCTATACAGCTCTTGCTGACCATCTACGACGGGGCTTGCTCGCGATGTACCACCGCCCTAAACAAAAGTCAGCGTAAAAAAAGTCAGGGAGAAAAGAAAAGGGTAGGAATGAACACTCCTACCTCTTCCTTTCTCAATGACCATTCCCACCTCTTCTTTTCTCCCTCCGTATTCATAATATATTCCACTATACCCATACTATCCAAAAACTTATATTCTCCAAATTCACGCACCTGCAACTATCAGATGTTTATGTGTCCAAGGCGACGGGATCACCTAAAATCAGGTGAATCGTCTTCTCTTGTGTCAGTTCCATAAAAAAATCTAAAACACATGAAAGAAGAAACAGCTCTGCAAATTGCGCTACAAGTAAGTAGCATTAATTAATATATATTTTGAAATATCGTTGAAAATGTAAATAGCGCTGCCCTATAATAGACAGTAATGATTTTGTAGTGCTACTGCTAGTTGCAGCGCATTTCAAAATTTACCAAGTTTAATACTCGGCTTCTGAGGATGTAGTGATATTAAGCCATAGCTTCTTCCTTAGTCATAAAGTAAAAAATTAACTCTTCATTTTCAATATAGATCCTAGGATATATTCAAATCTGTCGTACCTGTAATATTTTAAATTATTTTTACCGATATCAGGAATTTTTAAGACTGGCAAATTTTATATATCTGAAAGGTGACTGAATATAAAAATAGTTTGACTTGTTCGCCCTTCCTCGCATATATAAAATTTTTAACAATTTTGGTAGGACAAAGTTGTAAGCAGGGCAAAAAGGTATGAAGTGTACACTAGTTGTGTCACCTTCAAAAATCGAGCAACGTACATTTATAAGAAAAACCTAGTGTTTTTTACATCTACACAATCTCAATCTCAAAAACGTCTGCATCGAATAAAAGCACAATATCAAGTTGTGCATTCTTTTGCATTGGCAAACTGCAAACATAAATTTTTCCATGTTGGATATTGCTTTGTAAAAACAAGATTATTGGCACAAGCTTGTCACTTAAAACAACTTCAAAAAACTGTCACTGTCATAACTTTGACATTAATGTACAATAAGACAGCTTTGACTGTTACTATGCTATTTAAATAAAAACGTGCACGACTTTGACCTCGAGTTGTCAAAGATCTGTCAAAAAGTACTACATTTTTTATTTGACAGCTATGACAACTATATCGAGAGGTCATGCACATTCTTTGTTGACCGGCACTGTACTTCGAAACTGTGTATCTTGGGCTTTTTTATATCGACAGCTACATGTGATATAAATGTTTACAGTGTAACCATATAGGCTGGGTAGAATCGCAATGGTCGCTATCGAAGGATTAGAAAATAGAGGAAAGGAGGGAATTTATAACCTGCTACTATGTTTACATATCCCATTTTAAACCAATCTCACCTTTTTGTTAAGAAAACTCATATATAACTAGGTTGTAGAAAATTATGAAATAAATGCCCACTTCTTCAATACTGTCTGTCATTTTCATCATTAAGCCAACTACTTAAAACACGCCCTCTTGTCGATATATTCTGAATTTTGGCGTTTCTAAGGTCAACTCTAAAGCAAATGAGCACCAAAAACGGTCATACATTCTTTTAATCTGTTTGTTACTTCTTTTCTTATTCTCCCTAATCTTTTAGAGAAACTATTAAAAATTTAAATGAAAAAAGAAATCGTTACTGTTTCGCGTTTTTTTTTTAGCTACATATATTATTAATCCTATGACTACTTAAAGTTAGTTATAGGACTATACTACTACTCGTCTACTAGAATCTTCTACTCTATGGCAAAAAAGCACCAAACGCACTATTATTCTCTAAGTCTGCGTAGCAACTAATCATGAAATAGTATTTTAAGTGAAAAAAAATGCAATTGTATTAATATTAATGTAAGTATGAGGAAAACTGAATCAAGCGCGCGAATATTATTATTAAAAAAAATTGGCTATGTTAACTTTTATTAAAAATTTAAATTTAATTAAGGTATACTTTTCCTTGTTATTTAAAAAAATAAATGAAGTATGTGAAAAATAATGAATTAGGACACATTTGAAAATAGATTTTTAAATTGTAAGCAACTGGATAGACAACAATAGTCTTATTAAATCATCTAAACCGGCTATTTATTTACCTTCTACTAAAAAAGACAAATATATTATTCTGCATGAAAAAAAAACTAAAAACACTGTCAAGACTTTTCATAAGTTTTCTACATAAAATTGTGTATTATAAAAACTTACTTTCAAGATCCTTTTAGCGTATCATTAAATTAACATTCATAATGGCACTTGACCAAAATACACATGGTAAATTTATTTTTTTTATCTTTATTCAACAAAAAAAAACAAATAATTTTAAACAGGACAGCATCATAAAATTACAAATTTCTCACACAATGGTATCAAAGAGATTATTTTGACTAGAGAATTTATTATTATACTATATTGCGGTAAATTTTTTTGTCCTTCTTAATAAAATTAGTCTACTTCAGCGATTTCTATTTGATTATTGGCCATTGCATTACTCCTGCGCAAAGAAGCTATCAGTTTTTCAATGCTTATCTCTTTAGCCGGATCTAGGATGTTATTCACTTTAGAACCTGAAAGTTAAGAACATTCAAACACCTCGACATTTGGTCTCATAAATTTATATCAAAACCATAGTGGCACGTTAAAATTTATACAGGAAATTAAGGAAACGAAAATAAAACGATTTTCTGAATTAAAAAAATAAGTAATAAAATAAAACACGATTACACTTAGGCATTAAATAAATTAAAAAGCAAAAAAACCTGAAAAATTCGACGTAGACATCGTTTCGGAATTTAGGGACGTGTAAGATTGTTGTTGGATTTCACTTTTAGCAACACCCAAATATTCTTCGATAAGCTCCCTACTTTTACTGTTAAAAAAAACGAAAAATAAATAAATATATTTCGTATCAACACACTATAAAATGATTTTTTTTATTTTATGCCAATAATAAAAATATATTTCTGCATCATCACCAGATAACATGAATACGCATCTTTCTTAGGTCCCAAATTGTTTAATGCATATATTATTGGTTTCGCCCATATTGGGTTGAAATCTAACAGGTTACCTAATAAAAATACCACACGAAACATAAAGACCGCCTTGTGATTGTTAAATGGAAAGTATTTAATTGTTTATAAACAAAAAGGAGCCAAACTACCTGTGATTTGGTGGTGTCAGTTTGTAAATTTCACTAGAATAGTCTTCCGATGCCAGATGCTTGTCATTTACCAATCCATCGGTGTCGATGTCATTGTCATTTATCATCTGTGGAATATCGTCGCCTTCGTCCAAAGAGGCCGTACTATTTGTCAGATCGTGTTCAGCGATGGTGTCCAAAAAGTCGTCCATGTTCTCATAATGGATATAATTTTGCTCTTCCAAATTCGGACGGGGAATCAATTCAAAGTCGTTTTTATCGCTAGTGCCTCTTTCGATAACGATCTCCTCGGCTTTCGCCAATACTTCGGCGAGGATTTCTATTGAGAACGCAAAGTTTTCACCTTCTTCAGAATAATGCTTCCGAGCATCATTGCAATTTATTTTGCCTTCCTCCGATGTCATTATTATTATTTGTTTGGAGGCGAACGGCTTGAAGCCTGTATGTATTACGGCCAATATTATTTTTTGTCGCAAATGTACAAAAGCAATAAGTATTTATAAAATATTGATAATTGATAAACAAATTTAAAATTAACCGACGGTTACTTTACTACTTAGAAAAACTACGTAGCGATTTAACTAAATTTATGGGCCGCCGAATAGTCTGAAAAAAAGTTATTTCTCAATAATAAAAAGTCAGGTTTTCTTTACGTCTTTTTGTCGCACCAAGTACTACGTGGATGATTATTACTAAAGAGATGAAGAGACCTTAGTCTTAAAGATAACCGCCTCCGTAGCCCAGTAGAACGGGCACTTGCTTTAAGAATGGTGGGTTCAAATCCCGCGGAGGGGCAACGACTTTGAGTTATTGTTTCTTGGCAGATTTAGAGCACTGCATGCTTGTCACCCGATGGGCATGTAAAAAGTCGGTCCCGGTTGTCAAGAGCACCTTTGACAGTCGTTAAAGGATGTCAGAGCCTTAATCCATCCTTCGAATACAGTTAATCTTTTTGGGTTGCGAAGGTCAGATGCCAGTTGCACGAATAGCCTACGTTCAGCTTTTACTTCATTAACGAAAATATCTAAGTATAAAAAATTTACTGTATAAGCTATTTTATTACTTCAACGTCTAATCTATATATTAATAAACCTAGATGTACACATAGAAATTAGGTATAAAACATTACTGATAAATTGAAAAAGTATGACCGAAAACATCTTTGTTGGCTGCAACGATGTCTCTGCTCGAACTCTTAATGCACAACTTGGAGCGTTTTATTCTAGAATTGCTTTTCGTTATATACATCTCGAAGGGCATGCGTTTTCTTAGAGTCACTTGCATGGCCTGACTCAGTAAATATTCCTCTTGAGGCTAGGCGAAAATTATATGACATTTTAAGAACCGTCTTTTGGGAGACGTAACTAAATAATACAACTTATAAAAATACAGCGCGAAGATAAACATTTCTCTAACATTCCTGAATTTTGTTATTTTTATTTAAAAACAAACTAATACACCGATTTTTTTTATAAAATTATTGGACTATCTAGGAAGAATGCTCTATCATATGAAAAAAAATTAAAATTGATTTCTAAATGACGGAATACGCGCAAACGTACATAAATCAATAAATAAAAATATCAATATATTGTTATTTTTGATTTAAAAGAAAAACTACTGATCCGATTTTCATGAAAATTTTATGAGATCGTTTCGTATGAATCTCCTATAATCCCTACAAGATAAAAAATCATTTTATAAATAAAAAAAGTAGAAACATTCGTATTGAAAACATTCCTCCTTTTTTGAAGTCGGTTAAAAACTGCAAGATATACTGATTTATGAAGTGAATGAGCTGCATAACTAATTCAAATAAATGTACAAGTTTACTAAGAGTATTAAACGTTGGAAGCGGTAATTATTCTACATTAAAAGAATTGTCAGCACTTTTACTGTAGCAAATAATGATAACAAAATGAAAGGAAAATATCAAGAGTCCATTCAAGAGTTTATAACTCACAACAAAAAATATAAAACACTAGCTGTACCCTGCCACGCTTGGCTGTGATACATTTAACAACACCATTGGCAAGTAGCGGTATAGACCGTTGAAAAAGCTGTTTTGCCGCAGTCGTAGGTATGTTACTGACGCAAGAAATAGATAAAAACAATATTTGAAATGGGTTGTATATCCTGCCAAAATTTTAGCTAAATCGATACAGTGAGTGGTGAGTCACTAACGATATTAAACCAAGCACTCGGTACTCGGGAATTATCATAATTATGTGATAAAGTATAGGTTTTGACCTAAACTTTTCAATAAATAGATGAAGTATAGATTCTCCGAGCAGCGCCTGATCAGCTAATCGCCCGACATAGGTCTTCGCCTCACTCCGCTCAAGCCCGTCCGCTAGGCAAGCCTTGCGTTGTTGTTACTTCATATATGATCCTTCCTCGAGTATTAGAAGCGACTAGTCATTTTGTATATAGATAGTTACTATTTATAAAATTTGTTATCGGTCAATTTGCCCAATTTATATTAATATTTATTTACTTTAAATCTTACAAAGTGGAGTAATAATTTATTGACTCACCGTTAGAGGCATTTCGGTCAAATTCGTCATTCTGACGAGATGTCTCAGTAAAGCACTTGTGATGGGGGTTATCATCATTGCCGCCTTGGGCCCATTGGCGGACAAAATAGCCCTCACATGACCATAAGCCAATGCATCTAATGGAGTGGGACTAAAGGGAAAAGGAAGGAAAGGAGTTGTTCAAGGAACTTTATAGATATAGGATAGGACAATGCCCATTTTTATATGGCAAACCGTACCAAGCTGTATCAAGTTCAAAAATGTCTTTTTGGAGACTAGACTTGTTACACGAGACTTGTACAGAAGTTATTTTCGTAAATAAACGGCGGGTTTCGGAGATATATGATAAATTCGAAAGATTGATTCATAGCTTCTATTGCATTCTACGTCACTATGAAAGATTGCGCAAACGTCATGTAGGTAAAGCAAAATTCATACTTTTATATTTTAATTTAAAATCAAATCCATAAAGCCAAAAGTCTTAAGATATAATGAAAATAATTACTATATAATTTTGATCTTGATCCAAGAGAATTCTTGGAACTAGGTTTGGGCGTTATCCTTTGCGACCAAATTATTTTACGTACTAAGCAAAAGCTACTTTCCATATTAAATTCGTTGCGCTGCTACCAAATTGATTCGTATGAACATCTATTGTTTAATTTAATATGTATTTTTATAGTACATGCGAGCTAAGCATAGTATTTAATGGAACACATTTAAAGCCTTCATAAATTTCGATAAAATATTCCATTCACAATATAGAAGGTATTGTGAATGGAATATTTTATTTAGTGTGAATATTTTTAATTAATTTAAGTCTGAAAATTACCTGTAGTTACCATAAATTGTATATTTTTAATCTGACCATATTTCACCCCATACTAGTGGTAGTGTTGCCAACCATACTGTTTAAGACAGTATTATACTTTTTCGATCGTTTATACTTTTTACCGTTTTATGAAAAGAAAGTATACAAAATACTGTTTTTACATCAGCTAGTATCCAAAACGAAGCAAATCAAACCATTAAAATAATGAAACTGTTATTAACTTGATACTACTTCATACTGCTATTTAAATTGTGAAGAGGTTTGTAAATATTTTAAAAATAATAATAAGTTGCTAAATTCTGCAAGAAGCTGCAAAAAATACATTTTTAAAACGTCAAAAGTCAAATACTGTTTTCTTTATTTTGTATTTCCGACCATAATATACTTCATTACTTGTACAAAGAGTTGTGAACCCTAACTAGTGAGAATGCTACTTAGTAAAGTCAGAATAACATTCTCCCTTGTAGCACATAATATACAGAATTGTATACGTTTTCATAATTACGGTGTTTTAAAGAAGAATTGTATACATTTTATATCAATATACCAGCTTTTTAAACGGATAAATTATTAATTTATGCATAGGAACCATACTCACGTGCCAAAAAAGTAGTCCCGTTCGCCCAGTCGCTGACTTAGAGAGTTGCAGCATTGTTCAACCTGAAAACATTTTCAAAGGTGGTAGAGCATAATATATTTTCACAGCTTTTGCTACACTTCTACGACCACGCTCATTCAGACTTATGGGGATGCCGGATGGCCGTGTCTACCCTTTTTTTCCCACTCCTTTCCGTCCAAATCCCTAATCCCGCATCCATCCTATCCGATAAACCTATTCTACAAAATTTCACAAGTTGACAATGCTCTAACTAGTTTCCGGATATTGCGTGTGTCTATGGGCGACGGGATCACTTACCACTTACCTTAGGTGAATCGTCTGCTCGTTATTTATTTGTCATTCCATAAAAAAAAACTATGGTCGGAGCCCGTCTCTTTTAAAGTGATTTTTTTTACATCGCATCAAATTTTTTCGGCAATTTGTCGCATGTCGCATTACCGACCGGTCGCAGACTAGGGTAAAAGTGGAAAGCGCACAGGCAGAGCAGCCAAGACCAATATCGCGGCGGCGCTTAAGGCATCAGCTGACCATGTAGAATTAAATTCTCGCTCATTCGTCTAATTTTCTTTATATTTATAAATTCGAAGCATCATGCTACAATACATTGATGGCCTAATTGTAACGGTGGACGATGCTCTAGAAGAGGTTTTTCTATCCACCATGAACAGTTCCTTTATTCAGAATATAAGAAACCATAGAAGTGAAACTTCTTTTCGCATTCATGATATTGATAAGTGTAAATTAAAAATTTCAAATAAACGTAGAACCGCTCTACCCGATTGTAGGTTCGTTTAAATGCGACCATGTGAGTAACATTGCAAGTGTATGATGAAGTAGCCATAATGGTTCTAGAGCTGCCAGTAGATTCTGCACAAATAAAGACATTCACTATCCACTAAAAGTGCACTGTACCATTTTACAAAGCACTTTTAGTGGACGATCATGGATGACCAACTGGCGGAGTTGTTAGGACAATGGCTGTGACGACAGATCGTGAGTTCGATTCTCACCCGGTGAAAATGTTTGTATGGCCCACAAATAGTTGCCTCGGATCTGGGTGTTTCTACAAGGTAACTGGTGAGTCACCAATGATATTAAATGATAGTACTCGGTACTCGATTGTCATATTTCTGTAATAAAATTAGCGGCATTGTTTTCGCCCGAAATTTCAAATAAATAGATAAAGCGTGGATACGATGCCACCAGCGAACAGATGGCCAGCTGGCGTAGTTTATTGGCTCAAAAACTGCATAGCTCGCGCCGTGTCCGCAATTGGGTTTCGAAAATAATTACTGAAACTTTCGATTACGTTTACTCAGTGGTCAATTAACGTTTACGTTTAATATAACATTTATACTTGATATACGATCCCCACATATAACGTCCTTGAATATAGAAGGTGATATATACGGAGGTGAGTCACCCTGTTTATATCGAATTTATGTTTTTAAAACACCCTCCTAATACAAAAGCATAATTATTTTTAAATTAATTAA
>JAOCPS010711072.1:0-10532 GCA_025505425.1 Graphium colonna | reverse complement strand
ATCGCGGTTTATTTTTAAATTTTATCACCCGACGTTTCGAACCCTTTACAGCGTTCATGGTCACGGGTAGGACATTGGGTGTGGCGTCGCAGGTAGTGAGTTCGGTCCAGTCCGGAGCAAATATTTGTTTCAAATCTGTGTGTTTGTCTTTGCGTGATTTATGTTTGTAAAACATTCTTGTAACACAGGATTTTGAACTTATAATAAGGGCAGCCTTTAAAAAAAATGTCCTTTTTATTGGAAATCAGTCTAAAGAACAAATTATGTAGTGATTACGCGCCTAAATAAATAATATGAATAAACATATCTTATTTATTATTGATATAAATATGTAAATCTTTTCAGAAACGGACGGTCACAGCGGCAGAGTCTGGACTCTCTTGGTTGGTGGAAGGGTTGTGGAAGCCTGCAAGGTTGCAAGGGAGAATGGGGATCTGCATATGGCTACGATTCTGGCTCAAGTTGCTGGTAGATATCATATTTTTTATAGAAGAATATTTAGCTTTTTTTATTTGGAAAGGATGACAAATGAGTAGATGTTCACCTGATTTAAAGTAATCCCGTCGCCCATGGACACACGACATGCGAGTTGCCTGAGCGTTATCAAGCTGGTGGATTGGATAAAAGATTTTTATTGGGTTGGATGTGATAGGAACTTACTAAGAATTTGGAGAAAGGAGAAGTTGGTATGGAAGAAAAAGGAATGGCCATCTGGCATCCTAAAAAGTTGTATATACTTTATTTTACAACGATTTTGTGAAGGGCGGTGGTACTTCTGTGGTTAATCACGGCCGTAATAGTGCAGCAAGATTTGTGAAAGGATATTATTCAATTTAAAAGCTAATTACCGTTCCTTATAACGCAAAAATATCGACTTAATATTTTAGCTATAGTGAGCTTTACTTCTAACAAAGTTAAAGTGTATGAAATAAGAGAAAGATTAAAAAATGTTAAATTGTAGTGTTGAAGCCTGTTCATAACAGCTTTTGTTAATATTGTTTGAAGTGTGTTAAAAATTATCTTTTTTAATCTTATTTGAAGTACATTTGTTAATCTTTTTTTGAAGTCTGTCAATAATATCCTTTGTTAATATTTTTATGAGGTTGGTTAATAATACCTTTGTTAGTCTTGTTTGAATTTGGTTAACATTATAATTTTTTTGATGTCTGTTAAAAATAATTTTTATTAAGATTTTCTTAATGAAGTTGGTTAATGATAACCTTGTTTAATATTTTTGAAGTCTGTTAATGATAAGTTTTCTTGACGTGTTTCCAGGCGAGCCCTCGTTCCGTTCGTTGGTGGGCAAGCAGATCCAGGTGTGGCGCGAGTGCGGCGCCGACGCCCTCGTGTCGTCGCGGCGCCTGGCCGCGCTGCACCTGGCGGCGGGCCTGAGACCCCCTCAAGAGCTCGAGGGGCTGGACTGGCTCAGGGCCCTACATGCCACCGCCAGGTAACTTTATTTACGTGGGTGGAAAAAAACGAGTTATTGTGTGTGAAAGACTGAGTTATATGAGTGATATGCCTGACATATATATCTGATCATGCCAGTTGCATCAAGTTCAAACCTGTTTTTTTGAGACTAGACTTGTTATATTAACAACACAAGTAATTTTCGTAAAAAAACCCCGGGTTTCGGAGATATTTGATAAATTCGAAAAATTCATAGAAAATAGCTTCTATTGCATTCTACATCACTATGTCGGATTGCGCAAACATCATGTAGGTAAAGCAAAATTCATACTTTTATACTTTAAATTAAATTTCCTAGTTAAAATTGAATCCATGTAATAGCATGATATCCTAACAAACTGTGAAAATTCTTATTATATAATTTTTACCTTGATGCATGAGAATTATTGGTACCACTTTTCGGCATTGTCCTTTATGGTTGCATGTATTATTTAAAGCAACTAACTTAAAACTATATGTAAAATGCCAAACATTGACCATAATTACAATCAAATATTAAATTCAAAAGAAGAATTACAAAACTACCATGAAGTAATAAAAATAGATTGTGTGATAAGATATTTAGCCGTAAAAAGTTCCCACAATTTAATAACAGAACATATAAAAGTATATTAAAGAACAAAATAAACACATATTTATAAAATAAAGCTCTTTAAGAACTAAACAATTCACCCAAGATAAAATTCTCCTGACCAAATTACAGCCTCAACTACCAATCTACTATGAAGTTAGACAATTGCGCAGGAGATATTATAGTGCAGAAGTTTACGGGAAATCACAGGTGCACTCTCAAAGTGCAACGGAACAAATATCCGACACGACTGGAGAGAGATCAGGCGCAAGACCGACTCTTAACATGCCCATACGACGCATGGATCATCTTTCTTTTCAGGTAATCGGGTGATCAGCCTGCATTGCCCTAAACAAATCAAGAAACAGCAACACAAAGTCAATATTCCCCTGGTGGGATTCGAACCCGCGGCCTTCTCTTTACAAAGCAAGGACTCATACAATTAGGCTACGGAAGTGGCAAGATAAAACGTAAATAACGTACGCACGTCACACAGCGAAAGGCTTTATAATATTAATAGCTTTTGTTAACATCTTTCTTTTATCCACAGATACCTTTGCCCCCAAGTGCCTCGCGTCGAGCAAATAGTACGCACATACGAAAGCTATTTCACTGGAAGCGGTGAAAAAAACTCATCGAATGTACAAGAAGAGAATACAACTCCGGAGATGATGAATCTGGTGGTGGGCGACGAGATGTCTATGAAGGCGCCGCTGCCTCCCTACTGCGACGAATACGAGAGGACTGTCGAGGTAACGGGTGACGTCATTCTGTGCGTCTATGGGATTGGGGAGGCGTGACGTCATTCTGTGTGTCGGTAGGATTGGGGAGGGGAGACATTATTCTTGAGCGTCGATAGGATTGGGGAGAGGTGACGTCATTCTGTGCGCCGATGTTGGGAGGCGTGATCTCATTCTGTGCGTCGATAGAATTGGGAAGGAGCGACGTCATTCTGTGCGTCGATAGGATTGGGGAGGCGTAACGTCGTTCTGTGAGTCGATATGATCATGGAGGTGTGACGTCATTCTATGTGTTGATAGGATTAGGGAGGCGTCACGTCGTTCTATGCGTCGATAGGATTAGGGAGACGTGACGTTATTTTGTGTGTCCAAATAATTGGAGAGGTGTGACGACATTTTGTGCGTCGATAGGATTGGGGAAGGGTGACGTCATTTTATGCGTTGATAAGATTGGCGAGGGGTGACGTCATTCTGTGCGGTAAAAGGTTTAGAAAGGCGTGACATAATTTTGTGTGTTTCGGTTATTGAGTGGAGGTGGATAGAGAAGGGTGTCGTCATTTTGTGTATAATGGGAGTGGATAGTGAGAGGTGGCGTCATTTTGCATGGCGTTCGTTAATTTTATAATTGTGTTATGATTGATATAATATAATGTTTTCAATGTGATTCATACGGCTTGATATTTTTCACAAGACGGTGGTAAGCAGTCTCGTCAAAAAATTCGATTAATACATATTTTCTTGTGTGCAGGGTGGAAGAAACCGTCGCGTCTTGGACCTGCGTTACGAATTGATTCGCGCGAGGGCTTTCAACTGCCGACCCAGGCTGCAACCTGCAGCTTACACCGCCGATCCACTGGACTACAGCCTATGGTGAATATTATTTCTTGTTTGTACATGGTGACTGCCGAGTCACTAACGATATGAAAGGAAACTTGGTGCTCGATTGTCATCATATGTTTGTAATAAAATTAGGGGCATAGTTTTTGATCAAACTTTCCAATAAATAAATAATTTGTTGATACTCGGTGCTACGCCGGATCAGCTTTATGCGCCACAGGTCCTCGACCCCCAATACTCTGTCCACGCCGTGTCCACTTAATATAAACATGAATTATGTAATTATTTTTTTTAAGTTTAAATTATGTTTATTCAGTCGTAAATCAATATTTATTATTTTTATTCTTCATATATGATCTGATCATTGATAATGAAGCATGGTGGCAAGGCGTGGCGCCTGATCGCAAGTACGCTCGCCTACCTCTGAGCGCCCCCCGTCTTCCGCGTCACCTCGGCCGCACCATGATCGCTAGGATGAACTTGCCTTGCGTTGTTTTTTATAATAAATGAATAAATAAATAAATGTGGATACGATGCCGGCAGCTAACCTATAGCGAGTGGCGTAGTTCATAGACCCGAAGATGGTGACCGCCCGCGCCGCGTCCTTAAGGGTCACCATACGTTCTCTAATTAATTATTTAACTTTCGATTTTGTTTACTTAGTGGTTAATTAATATTTATTTTTAATATTATTTTTGTTATTCATATATGATTACAGTAATATAATGTCCTCGATAATATAAACCAAATTTCAAGATGATTGGTTTAATACTTTTTAAGTTAGAGTATACACCGTGTTGAAATAACTTCAAGAAAAATGCGTTTGAAAATAAAAGTGAGACTCGGACGCCGTACCGAATGGCACTTACTAAATAGCTTATAACTTTTAAAAGAATAGGAAATTTTGGCTTGAAATTTTAAATCTATAATTTCAAATATTTTTCTGACAGTTCGTAAGTTTCTAAATAGATGTCGCTACGTGTCAAAGATGAAATAAAAACAAAAGTTTATGTGTTCATTATTCATGATATTCAAATAACTTTTATTTAACTAAATAACGGGTTATAATAAAACTTTCAATGTTAAATATCCTTTTTTCTATTGTTAGTGTAGTTTTTTCTACAAACGTAGGATAACGCGAAAGATAAAAGTTTAAGAAAGATTTTTATTAACTTACGCCAAAGAAGTATAACTTCTTACATGCGTACACAAGTACACACATACACACTTTTTAATCCTATACACGTATTTCCTTAATACGTTTTACAATTTTGTTTTCAATGAATTCACTGTTTGTAGTTTCCTGGTGGGCGCGTGGCTGGGAACTCCCTCCATAGAGAGTATCGAAGGGGTGGCTCAGCAGTTGGAAGCCAGAGGCTATTGGCACTTGGCACTGCAGGCGTTGGCACATCTGCCAAATCGCAACAGGTGAGAGGGAATAAAATCGTCCGCCTCAGTTCCACCTGTGGCCACGAGTGCTGCAAATTTTCCGAAAAATCTGCCGATTAAATCCGTAAACTTGTTTAGTTTAAATAATGTACTCATTATCGTCTTCTACATTGCTCTTCTCACCGTTCTGACTTCACGCACTCCTCTTTCTATATACAATCCATTATTTTATGGAACGCACTACCTCGCGACATCAATATGGCAAAAAGTCTTGCGGTGTTAAAAAAAACTACGCGAGTCATCTTTAAAGGATAATGCTAAAACCTAGTACCAAGAATTCTCTTGCACTAAGATCAATATTGTATAGTAATAATATAATAATATACATAATTTTTTAATACTTTTGGCTTTAAGGATTTGATCTTAAGCATGGAATTTTGATGTAAAGTGTAAAAGTATAAACTTTGCTTTACCTACATAACGCTTGCGCAATCTGTCAGTGTAGTTATGTAGAATGCAATAGAAGCTATATTGTATGAATCAATTTTTCGAATTTATTAAATATCTCCGAAACCAGAGGTTTTTTTACGAAAATTACTTCTGTAGTAGATAATACGCCTAGTCTCTAAAAAACATATTTGAATGTGATACAACTTGGTACCATTTGCCATATAAAAATGGGCATTGTCCTTTAGTTAATAATATGTGTATGTATGTATATTGCCATAAGTCCGCCATTTTACAAGTTACGTGCAAAAAGTATAAATGAATAAATAAATATTTTCAGGCGTGCGCGCATGATCCGCGGCGTGTTGGAGCGCAACGTGCCCAGCAAGGCCTCGGACGAGGAGCAAGCGCGGCGCCTCCAGGTGGTCTCGAGGCTGCGGGTGCCCGACGCCTGGACGCTGCTGGCCCAGGCCACGCGCGCCAAGTACGAGGTGGGCGCCATAACACAGACACAATGCCATAAAGATCCACACAGTAACAGAGACACTGACACAAAGATTCACACAGTAACACAGAGACACACTAAAAAAATCACACAGACACACGTTGACACAAAGATAAACACAGACACACTGACACGGAGACCTACAAATTGACACATATGCGCTCTTACGAGAAGCAAACATGCTCTAATTAACTTAATCATTGATTTTATTTGACTATTTTAATATTGTAAGCTGTATAACACGGACAATGATATTTTTGCATATTTAACGTTTTATTATATTTGTCTATTGACATGTTAACTATTTTAAACAGATTATGCTAGTTATATATTATCGAATTTAAATTTAATGAAACATTTTGACACTTATTGTTATATTTTGAGAGTTCAATTCTAAATTATTGAAATGTTAATATTATTTATAATTGTACGCCGAAGCAGCAAGTTATATCGGAATTTAAACATGTTTGTCGTTTTGTATTTACCTATAACTGAACAATAAATAAATTGATTGATTGATACTTTCAGCACAAACCAATGTTGGAGTTGGAACACTTGGTGGGTGCCAGGCAGTGGAACTCTGCCCATAGGTTGTTGGTCGATGAGCTCTTATCCGACGTAGTGTTATCTGGTGAGAAATTTGCTCATTTCGTCCTATTTTTTCTATGAATTTATTACTAATTAATCTAGTTAAGCTCTTCTACATAAAATACATAAAAAATATGTATATGTAGGACTCAATGTCCGAAGTACTATCTACTAGCCAATCTAGGATGACGAAGCTGCTTGGTGTTAAGATGATACGCACACGTTATAAAATAGGTGAAAATAGCATTGGGCATAGAACGCTTCCTTGGAGTACTCAAGTCAGTCTAACCGCCTCCGTAGCCTAGTAGTATGGGCGCTTGCTTTACAAATCGGAGGTCGTGGGTTTGAACCCAGCGTGGGGGCAACGACTTTGTGTTGTTGTTTCTTGGTAAGGTTAGGGCAATGTGGGCTGATCACCCGGTAACCTGAAAAGAAATATGATCCATGCGTCGGATGGGCATGTAAATCCTGGTTGTCAAGAACATCTTTGGCAGTCGTTATAAGATGTCAGTGCCTTGACAACTAATCCATCCTTCGAATTCAGTTTATCCCTTTGAGTTGCGGAGGTCAAATGCCAGTCGCTCCGCGTCAAAACTGAAATTCAGGTAATATTTGGGAGGATTAAAAGCCGGCTTCAAGTAACTTGAGAAAAAGCTAGGAGGAGGATGGAGTAGTCCAATCAGCAAGTTGGGTAAACTGGATAAAACCTAAAGTATTGGAGGTGAATCGCCAATCATATATAATATATAATAGCAAAACAAATATATAGGGTAACAGGCGACGTTATATTTGGGGATAATATTTAAAGAATAAAAGTAATATTAAAAGTAAATATTAATTGACCACTGAGTAATAGAAATATGAATAAGTAATTACGAAACCCACATATATTCTATGAACTGCGCCAACTGGCCATATGTTTTTTATTTCGTTTATTAGCAAATGTGGTCAAAAACTATACTCCTAATTTTATTTAGGCAATAAAATTAGGGGCATAGTTTTCACAATCAAATCACAGTCAAGTACCGAGAGTTCTCCAAACACATGCTGATATTAAATGTTAGTGATTCATGAGACACCTGTGTTGAGAATTTTCCAAGCCGTCTTATACTTAATGGAGAAATATACAAAGAGACAGTTGAGCCTATTAACTTGTCCTTTATTGACGTCTAGCAGTCTTTGACCTGTAGTGATTTTAATGTATAATCTTTCAGACAACATTCAAAGCATGAGGTCGATATTGGAGAAAATGAACGAAGCCGCCGAGAGACACGAGATAAGCGGATGGGAGTCGGGGGGCGAATCCCTGTACCACTACATGTATGTCTGCGACGAGGTGGGTCAATGGGATTCAGTGAACGCTCTATAGAAGCAACTCATTTGGACAGATTTCAATGGAAAATCTTTCTTATTTGGAACAGTTGCTTATAGGGAAAAAGGAGGAAAAAAATACTCACTGTCTAGAAAATATTTTTACTCATTTCTCTTTTACTAAGCTGTGTAGAGTAAATAAATTTAGTTTTATTTTGCTAAAGAGAGGTTACTTATATAGAGTGTTCACTGTACTTTAATTTAATTGTTACAAGATTACTTTTACAGAAAATTACATAAAATGGACTTCAAGGGCATGTCATATACAAATTGGCATTGTTATTTGTTAATTAAAACATGTTTTATTATAAGTTAAGACGAAATTATTAGTTCTGTTTGAGACTGTATCTCGATATCTGTGGCACGTTTGAAGAATGTATTGTAAATGTTATTCAGGTGCGAGGGCTGGTTCGCGCCGCGGAGGGGGGCGCAGCGCTGCAGAGCCGCTTGGAAGCCCTGAGGCCTCGCTTAGCGGCCGCCTGCTCGGCGCTGGAGAGGCTGCAGACGAGGTAGTCATGCCTCGCCACTGGCTCATATAGGGAGAACGCTATAAACGAAAAATTCTTGCACACATCGATGTACAAGAAACTCCAAATGAACAGTGTTTCAATAATTCACTGCCATACTTTTTCTTTTACTATTGAAGCTTTACCACTTTGGAATTCCGTACCTGAAGATATATGAAGAGTTCGTAATAGGATTTCAATTGAACGGTTACTTAGAGAGTACTATATGGATGGCAATAAAAATAATAAGTGTGATGGATGTAGTAGCATGACAGTAATATTATTATGTATGGGAATGTGTGTCAGTGTGTGACTATGTTTTGTTGATATGCATATATTTAGTGTCATATGTATGTAGTACAATAAAACGATATGGAGCTAGGCTTCGGGCCGTAGGTGAAGTAGATTTGTGGAGTGGGCGCCGTCGCTTGTCGTATCGCATTCGAGGTTGTACTTGGCGCAGGGGCGGCGCGGGGCGCATGGCGCGGGCCGAGGCGGGCGCGCGCCTGCTGCAGCGGGCCACGTTCTCCGGGGCGGGGCCGGGCGGGCTGGGCGCGGTCGTGCACAAGCTGCGCCTACCCCCTGACTGCGCACGGCACGCCATCGACAAAGTATCTACTCCTCCCGTTCTACCTGCTCCCCCCTACACTGTGCCGACTGTACGACCGCTGTCACGTTGCAGGCCACCTGCGAGCTGGCCGAACACGCCTCCGACCTCTGCCTCGACTCGCCGCCCGACAGACTTACGACGCCTTCGTACAAACATTGAGAAAATGTAAACACCATCGTCATGTTTATGTAAAGTAGTAAAAATAACAAAACTTGAAATTTTTCAATTGTATCATTTGTCGAAGGAGAATAATTTGTAATAGTATAGTTTTTTATAGCAAAATTAAATAAATCTGTAGTAAAAAATACAGGATGACTGTGAATCACTGACGATATTAATCATATTTATGTAAAATTAAGGGCACAGTCTTAGCCCAAATTTCCCAAAAAAGTGTTGATATAGGTCGTCGATCTTACGAGCGACTCATTCTAGCCATGCCGTGTTCACTTGGATGAACATGAATTGCGTAATTAATAATTAAACTTTTGTGGTGAATCAATATTTAATTTTAATAATATTATTTCAACAGTTACCCAGTATAATCATATCCTAAATTTTGTGTGTCAATGTTTATAAGGGAAGATAAAATTGTTTATATAATTGGTTTGAACCCATAATCTACATAAAGGGGTCACCCTACCACTGTGCTATTGGCGCCAATATTAAAAAATGGTGTTTTAAAAGTAGTTTTAATACACTTACTTAATATTAATATATGTTTTTTTGAATGGTCCCATGAACGTTTTTGTTTCATGAATATTCCTTCACCAAGTGCATCATTTGAATTCATAGTTTTAGTGTTAAATATGTAATAGTGTTGATTTAATTTGATTTGTTATTTAAGAATAATGTTTGATTGTAATAAAATTATTTTTGTCTCTGTTTTCTTATTATTTTCCATTCAAAGTGTCGAGCATTGCATTTCTTTAGTGACGGTAATAATACAAAACATAACTTAAAATAAATAAAGTATGGCTGACTTTTGGGGATGGCGGATGGCCATGTCTACACTTTTCTTTTCAGAAATCCCTCACCCCTCCAAATTCTTAATCCCGACCCCATCCAATCCAATGAACCTATTCTCAGGTTGAGTACGCACTTGCGACTCTCCGGATGTTGCCCGTAGCTATGGGCGATGGATCACTTACCATCAGGCGAACCGTCTGTGCGTTTGTCTTTAAAAACTTATACAAAAATAGACTTCAAACGCCTTACACGTGTACTTTCGAGTCATGGCATTTTCATTATTTTATTAAAAAAAAAAACTTTGTAACCGATTGTTCTGAAAATTCGCAAGGAGAACCTTTTTATATCAAAAAGAATTTTCCAAATATGGCGTCTACTCTAATTCGACGAAAAACGAAGTTTCGGCCGAAACTTCGTGTATTTGCTATCACAATTCCATTCGTTCCGCAACTTCTTCCGAACGAAACAATTTGACATTTATGTTCTCTAAACCTACTCTAATTCACGAAGTTCGGAACGAAAATTTGATTTT
>JAOCPS010710962.1:0-10533 GCA_025505425.1 Graphium colonna | reverse complement strand
TAGGGATCTCAGCCAAATGCCAAACTACCCACTAAACTCCGCGGTATTCCTCCTATGCCTATCCGGGTCGTGGTATCTACACAATCGTTTACGTTTCACCAGATTTACATATAATTGTTTCTTAACATATTAAAGATATGAAAACACGAATTCCGATCTATGACAAACGATTTAATTTTATAAATTATTTGCCATAATTGTGTTCGAAATATAATCAAGAAGCCAAAAACTAATTAACAATTTATTAATGACAATTTATATTCCTCCTGCTATTTGTAATTACAAATAATAATATAGGTTGTAAAGAAAGACGTAATTATTGTTCATTTCAATATGTTTATTTATTGAACTGAAAAGTGGTTATTCGCTTTCTTTATTATTTTGCTTACAAAAACCAAGTAGTATGTTTACATATTTACATACCTTCTTTCTACAACTAAATACATTCATTGTTTGAAAATTGGAGTTTCAATTTTCAGTAATGCACAAACAACAAATTATTTTATCTTGATATTTCAACAAAGTAATTGGAAGTTTATGATAAATATGAAATCGTTAATCCTTCGCATAGTTCTCGCTGAAGCTATTTTATACGTTTCTCCTACTCCCTGTAATGAAAATTGTAAAACAAACGAAACAAAGCTTGTTGCTTATTTTAATTTAAAAATCAAACCACAGTTCCGTTTTTAAATTAAAAAAACAAAGTTAGTTATTTTAATTTAAAAACGGAACTGTTACACCGAACCAAAGAAGAATTTTCGAAATAGGGTTCATAATTGGCGGAGATATCCGCTAACACACATACCGAAAAATATACAGTCAAATTAAGAACCACCTTCTTTTTTGGAATAGCTTGACAACAGAAATTATAATGAAATATTTCAAATGTCTGAAATATGCCAAGGGCGAAAATTAATTGCATCATCGGAGCAGTGTCTGACACTTATAGCATAAGTGCCCAGACATTTTCAGTTTTAACTGTGTACACCTAACTATATGATAATATCTTTAAGGTCGAACTTTAAAAAATAACTGCTTGATAAAATTCCGACGTTGTACGGTGAACGTACGGGTACAAATGCTACGTTTGCTAAAATAACATAATATCACTAATATTATGTTATTTTAGCAAACGTAGCATTTGTACACCCTCAGTCGTATAGATCGATTGAGCTATTTTAGTTTGATAAATTCAGTGATTCTACAAAACTCATCACGGATGGTTTTATTTAGCATCTCCGTCCTCATCGTAACCCAAGTGTCTCTTGTGTCCTCATCGTAGACCTGCAGTCTACATTTTGAAAATAACTTCAGTCTACAGACGTCCATTTCAGAATAATGTTATGTTCCAATAATTTATTTGCCGAGCTGGTCTAATAAAAAGTTGTTTGACTCTGTTTTAAAATATTTTTGCAAGGATCATCAACATGTTATATCTAAGAACATATATTTCAAAAGTAAATTTTATTATTATAAGGTATGTGAGTTAAATTTTGCCGCTCCGTAGCCTAGTGGTATGGGCCCTTGCTTTGTTAACCGGAGGTTGTGGGTTCGTATCCCGCGGGGTTCTCGGTTGAATTAAGGCAATGCGGGCTGATCACCCGATTGTCCGAAAAGAATTATGATCCATGCGTCGGATGAGCATGTAAAAAGTCGGTCCTGCGCCTGATCTCTGTCCGGATATCCATCCCATCGGGCTATGAGAGTTAAGGAGCAGAGAGTGCACCTGTGTTTGCCCGTACACTTGTGCACTTGTGACTGCACAGTTGGCTAGTCTTGGAGTATATGGGCCGCCGTGGCCGTAATTCAGTCAGGAGGACTTATTATTAAGTTAAATTAATTTGTAAGTATTTTCCAGTTTTTGGTGAATATCTTCAATGAAGTCCTTATCTCCAAAAACAATATGACCATGACAACAATAAATCCTTGGTAATTCGTTTATGGTTATTTAATAAGTAATAAGTAGTTTTATTTCATTAATATTGCCCTTGATTTTTATTTATTTTTTGAGGAAAGCATTGTTTATCCAGTATAGACAACGCTGGCACACAGCGCCCGCTTTCGATTGTCAAGTAAAAGTGACAATTGTATTTAGCAAGTTAAATGATAGCAATGATATTTTGCCACGTAGTGTTATTATTATAAACTTTTATATATTTTATAAACTTCTCATTTTGATTTTCCATGGAAAAGTGATGTTCTTATTTAAAAAAAACTAAAAAGCGGGCCGTAACGAATAAGGTAATAGACGATGCATATCTTTTTGGTTACATTAATATCTACAAAAGGTATTAGTGCTAGAAACGGTGTGTTACTAGTGCTTTTATTTTCGTATATACCATGTAGCCGGAAAAACATAATAAGTTAAACATTAATTTCTTTGTCTTTTATGTAATTGACATATACGTATAACACCAACAAATTCTAAATTTGTTGGTGTTATACATATATGTGAATTTAGTTAACATAAAATTAACGTAAATTTTGTTTTTCATAAGAACGCGCATTTGTTTGATATTCAAGTTTGTCAGTAATCTACCACTGGCTCAGAAATCTGTTAAGAAGTGATCGACGAGAAACTCAAGAGATGCAGAAAAAAATGGTTTAGGATTTTGCAATACAATTGTCTTAGTTTTAGTCTAAGTGGGTAGCTATACAAACGTGTGACATGAACTCTGTTATTTATAATTAAAAGTCTTTTATATTATTTTCCTTTTCTTCTTGTAGAGCCTCTTCAATGCTGAAGGTTGGCCGCTAACTGTGCAAATGTGTCCCGGTTTGTTTCGAGGCAAAACATCTCTTCGTTGAACTATTTCTTATTATTTTCTTATAATTACGCAATTACTACACATTGTTAAAAAAACCCACGTTATGCATTTTAACTCTTTAATAATTTCCCGACGTTTCGAACCTTCTACAGCGTTTGTGGTAATCTATTATATGACAGACTGAGGTGAGGAACTAGATTATTGATATCACTTGTAATGAAGATTACAAGTGATATCAATAATCTAGTTCCTCTACTTACACTTTTGTGCTTTTATTATTTTACATTAACCTTGATTAAGTAGTTTATGTAAGATTGAGCGATTTACTTATAGGTTCGCCTTTCAACGGATTGCGAACCCAATATATATACTCGTAATCACTCTTAGGTACATACACAAAGGCAATACTGTCCTTGTATGTAACAGAATTAACATAAAGTGAAAACCACAATTTTGATGATATAAATTCGAATCAAGAACAGAGTTTGAACAAGGTTAAACAGGAGCAATAATAATAATTATAGCATTTATATAACTTTGTTTATAACGTAATGAATATTTCATGTTTTCTTATCAATAACATTAACAAACATTATAGGATAGCTTAAGATCCAAGTTTTTTATTAAAATTGTTTATTGGTTTGATAGTAATTTTTAAAAAGAGAAACAAACCTTCGATAGCTTAGTTGGTATAGTGGTGGACTTTAGAGCCTACCTACATCGTAATCCATAGGTCAATGGTTCGATTCCGTCTGGAAGAAATTTTGTTTTATTGCGTATTTGGTATCTTTTATATTTCATTTTTATTGGTATAAATACTTAAGCCCTGTTCCGGATTTGGAAATTTAAAAAGGTGTAAAATATATACCTGAAGTAAAATATATATTTCGAGCAATCTATAACCGGAGTCTCAAAAGATGATTAAACAAATTGTTTAAAGAGATTATGAAATAGACTACTCAGTACATATTTGAAAACTTAATGTTTATCCGCAAACATAACATTGAATTCTTAAGACATGACCATGTTAAGTTAATTGATAATAAAAATCAAAAAAATAATAATGATGTAAATTATATAAATGGATAGAAAGAAAGTGGCTAGAAATAAAGATAGATTAATTTTTCCTGTAACAAGCCTGAGGAAGATAAGTCAATCTCTTATGGGCAATGTATACATTTTTACAACCAAATCGCAATAAATGTTCGAAATTATTCAATTAATAAATTCAAGCAAAGTGGTAAGGAACGTTTGTGTGTTAAAAGTTATTATAATATTAATAATTACTTGAATAATATCACATCTTGGTAATGAATTGCTCGTTCCAGGATTTTTAATATTTAACAAAACATAATGTATGTTAATTACCAATTTATTATAAAAAATACTGATGAAAAAATAGCACAGTGACAATTTTTATTAATGTTTATTACGTCGATTCTTCTCGAGTCAGTGGCTTTCTTGCCGAACAGGTGGTAGTCATTACGACAATCGATAAGTAAGTGCTTACACTTCTAAATTTTTGTCAGTAAAACGTTGTTAGAAATCCGTTTTGTATCGTTTGTTTATATGCTCTATGATGCAACTCTGAACCGAAAATAAGTGACTATCGAAGGATATCGCAATTAAGCGCAATAATGAACACTATGATGGGCTAGCGAATGAAAGAATTTCGTTTGTGCCCTTTACTGGCGTCCGAATTCTGTTAAAAATACGATTCGAACCTTCATACATTCGGCAGACAGAGAGCAGTACGTCAATATTCGTGCGTCTATTTCCGCTTTTCCCTCAACGTCAACAGGATTTTCGGCGTTTCCCTCAGCGTCAACAATTCAATTTCAAAACGGCGGCGGGTGGGGCGCGGGAAATTGCTTTTCAAAACAGCATTGATAAATGATTCTATACCATGTGATCATTTCATTCTATAAAAGCAATGCATTATCATAAAAAAAATATTTCATGCCTATCTATGAATATTAGATGTTCTTGATAAACATAGCGAACAATGAAAATTTCATGAAACCAAAACCATATTGGTAGTGCTGTTCAAGGAAAAACGAAAAAAATAGTACGCTTGCGTATTAATGCGTATTTAATAGGCCAGTAACACACGATCACTTCATTATTTTTTCTAAGAACCAAAAAGAAATGTGCTTATACTATTGAATAAAATTAGGCAAAAGGTTGGGTCCACAATCATTTTTCACATCAATTAAAAAGATATCATAGAAGATGATGATTCCGATACTTTTACTGAATGTCAAATGCGATGGTAAGTCGTCGAGTAAACAGTCGTGTCAAGTTTGCGTTTAAATGCACGAAGGCTCATCCAGAGGTTTTTCCAATTAGAACGTGTGCAGAGTGCATTTCGCTGTACGTCAGTTACGGAGAGCTTTGCACGCCACTTGTCAGCGAAAATACACTATAATGAGATTACCGAGCTTTCGTATGCTTTCAGCCTTCTGTTAACGAATTTCTGTACGTTATTTTGTAAGTACGTTTGTTAAACAGACCTATCCCAGTTTCCCCGTATAATTTGTTGAAAACTGATATTGAACTGACTTTAACTTTTAGGGAGAGGTATAGACGGAATGGACACCCGTCAACCCTTTAGTTTTGTGAGATGGCAACTTCCCGAGTCAGAGAGACAGTAGAGCAGCCTGTAGAGTCCATCAAAAGCTATATGTGAAGTGTCCAGCTTTACCACATGAACTGGGTTCTCGGATTTGCAGTACGTATCTATAAATGTTTGTTTATGTTTAGAATTTATTAATTTTTGATTCGAGATTATATTAAAAGGGCAAGTATTAACAAAATACGGGTATTACTTTTATGATAAATCGCGTATAAAAGATCAAAAATTTATTTTAAATCATGTTTTATAACATAATAATTAATTCGTTGTATTGATTTTAAAATCAAACTTTGTTTAAAATTTTCCGCCTTTTGAATATATAAAATAGATGACCATACCGCTGAGTTCTAATGAAATAATTTAATGTAGCTAATTGTAATAATTAAACGGGTTGGAAAGATTCGATTGCCACCCAAAATAATCTGCGAATCGCTTCCACATGAATAAATAAGATATAAATGTTGGCATAAATCGTTGCGACAACACAAGAAACGATATATTGTACTTGCTATTACAATACGACAGTCTTATGGGTTTATACAACCCATATATGTTTGCCAGATTATATTTATATGTACATAAATTTTCTAAATTACCTAAGAATGCATCTTGACCAAATCTTTTTTATGTTTTATTAGAGTTAATTCTGTTTTATGTGCGTTTAAAAATAGCGTATCTGGTGGTTAGTATATTTGTCTATTGTTTCCTGTACAATCAAAAGAGGCCAGCTTTAAAAACAGACTAGGTTTTGATCGGGACTGTCCCTAAGATAGGCCTTAAATTACTTGGAAGATAACTCATAGTTGAGAATGAGAAAAACTATAAATACTAGAGCAGCCTATTGAATAGTTAAAGTAGTATAGCTAAATTCAGTTATGGTTTATTTCTTTTAGCACATGGTTATTTAAAGAAAATTAAAAGAAAATAAGTTAGCGCGTGTTCTTTTTATTCAATCACCTCTTGTTGTAATTCTATGGAACTCTACTTATTTGTGGTTAGGATAACTTAACGCAATAGATATTAAAGACATAAGAAAAATATAGCAAGGATATTTTTCGTAAAGATTTCTTTTAGAATCCGTTAAATTTGGGACTTAAACCGTAAAAATATAGGCAGATGTAGGTCAGTGATAGAACCAACACGAGCTTGTCCAACTGGTTCAGTGCATCTGGTAGGTACAAGGGTCCTAGAGAAGCTATTTAATTTGTTATGGACATTATAATTATCATTACAAATAAATATGTTGCTAACGGTTTTGAGCGTTTCTTGGTCCATATCATTTTATAATCATCATTACATCGTATTTTGTATAAAGACTTGGATCTTGAGGCTTATTAATTTGGTGGTGGACCAAATTAATAAGTAATGATCCAGAATTTCATCGAAATCATCGTGACTGATGAGGCCCACTTCTACCTAGGTGGCTATATCAACTAGTAATTGTCGCATCTGAAGCTACAAAAACCTAAGAACTATTGTTGAAAAGCCTCTCCATACTCAACGTGTGACTGCTTGGTGAAGTTTATGGTCCGGCGGGGTCATTGGACCTTACTTTTTCGAAAACGGCGCTTGAGCAACAGTTACGGTAAATGATTGCGATAGCGCTACTATCGAATGATGGTAAATGATTTTTATGGCCGGAATTGGATGGTAGTAATCTGGACAGCGTTTATTTTCAACAAAATGGCGCTATGTGCCACATAAACAACGAAACCATCGATCTTTAACTGGAAAACTTTCTAGACCATGTCATCTCTCGAAGAGACGGTAGAGTATAACATCTTCTCAAGATGGTAGAGTATAAAGCCTTTTCACAGCTTTTGCTGCATTTTTACAGCTGCGCTCGCCCGGGCAAGTCTACCGTTTTCTTTTCCCACTCCTTTTTCCTCCAAATCCTTAATTTACCGACCCTATCCTATCCAATTTTACCAGGTTGACAAGGAACTCGCGACTCAGCAGATGTTGGGTGTGTTTATAGGCGACGGGATTGCTTACCATTGAATTGTCTGCTCATTTGTCTACTTTTCCATAAAAACAGGAATCACAATTGGCCACCGAGATTTTGTGATTTAACACCTTGGGGGTTTTTATTTTAGGGCTACATGAAAGATAAGATCTCCGCAACAATCACAGTGGTAGAACCAGCAGTAGCTTTTTCTGCTGCTGAGGGCACGGTTCGAACCGGGTAAGTACCACGACCTTACAGGACACAGGCTTGAAGTAGAAACTCCTTCCTTGAGAGCTCCTGCATTAGGTCGATGAGTGCAGGTGGCCAGTTGCCCTTCCCCCTACCCCTACCCCCAAATGACAGCGGTAATAAAAGATCATTTACCCCAGGGGTTACCAGAAATCCTGGGGAATCCCCCACTGGGCATCCACGGTCAGTGAGCGTACAGCCTGAGCGTGGGTTGTCAGGTAGCCCCACGTGTTCTGGGTGGGGGGGGGCACCTTACCGCTCTACATTGCCCGAGGAAAACGAAGCAAGAATACTTTAGTAGCACCGTGCGCTGGAAGGTAGCTACAATGGGTTGTCAACAGGGTTCGGTCCTCGGACCGACGTCGTGGAACATCCTTATGGATGATCTGTTCCGCCTGCCTCTAGCGCACGGAGTAAAGTTAGTAGCATACGCCGATGGTGTCACGGTAATAATCGAGGCAAATTCCCGCGCAAAGATCGAGCTGCTGGCTCGGGGAACTTTAGAACAGGTCACTAAGTGGGGTACTAGGATTCTGCTGAGCGTTGCTCCTTAGAAGTCCAAAACCATGACGCTGAGGGAAAAGTTCCAGCTGTCCCCGGTAATCAGGATGTTGGAAGTATCGATTTGTGCCGTGCCGTCACCGGCATATGCAGTATATCATATCAACAGTACTTGGCGTCACAATTGACTCAAACCTGTCGTTTAGAGAATATGCGAAAACAATGGCGCTTAGAGCGGCATACTGCTCCGGCAAGATGTTGCGTGTATCGGCCTCGACTTGGGGAGCTAAGTATCACGTGGTACGCGTGATTTACGCAGGGACCTTTCTTTCGACAGTTAGGTACGCCGCACTCTGTTGGTGGGAACGGGCGCGAACGTATGTCTTGCGCTCGGCCCTCCTCAGGGAACAAAGGGGACCGCTGGTATTGTCTGTGCTGGCCGTGGTGCTCCCGGAGGACCCGGAGATTGTTAGAATCGGTAGATGCCAGAGTGAGTGCCGGATGCTGTCTGGACAAGTAGACGCAAAATGGCTATAAGATCAGAGTTGGAATCACGTGGGATGGAACTCCGTCAATTTTTCCCGGAGATCACTGAGCGGCTCAGTGCAACCTGGGTCGCTCCCGAATATGAGACTTCGCAGGTGCCCACCGGACACGGTTGCTTCCGGAAACGGTTACACGAAATGAGACTATGTGAGAATGGCATGTGTGTGTGCGGAACGGAAGAAGAGGATCGGCACTATGTGCTATGGTCATGTCCGTTATATCAGGATATTTATGAGGAAATGAAAAAAGTGTGACCCGCAAGGAGCCGGGTCCGGTGTACTACCGGGACCTAATCGAGTCAGAGGATTTACATGGGTTCAGACGGTTCACCTGATGGTAAGCGATCCTGTCGCCTATAGAAAAACGTGACATCCGTAGAGTTGCGAATGCGTTGTCAACCTGAAAGATCGGATATAATAGGTTTATTAGACAGGATGGGGTCGGAATTAAGGATTTGGAGAGGATAGGAATAGAAAAAAAGGGTAGACATGGCCCAAAAGTCATGCATACTTTATTTTATGCCAACTTCGTAAAGAGCGGTGGTACTTACCCGTTCGAGCACGGTCGTAGAAGTGCAGCGAAAGCTGTGAAAAGTTGTTATGGCTTAAAAAAGTAAGCTGAAATGGCAGTGGGCTGGTCATATTAGCCGTAGAACCGATAATCGTTGGAGTAAACGAGTTCTTGAGTGGAGACCGCGTCTCGGCAAGTGTAGTGTAGGACGTTCTCAGGAAAGGTGAAGTGATGATTTGCGCAGGCTGGCTGGCAAGAGTTGGATGTGAGCAGCCGAAGATCGATATCAGTGGCGCGTAATAGGAGAGGCCTAAGTCCAGCAGTGGACTGCAACAGGCTGATGATGATGATGATGATAAAATTTATTGAGAAAGTCATCAGTAAAAGGTATATATAGCATGGGGCTTTCAGTACTTGTACGGACTGTGACTGTGCAAAAATCGTCAAGTTAAGGTGATTTTTCAAAAGCGTTAGCTATGGTAGAATTAAGATCTTAATTATTAATTTCAATGTGAGATAGTACTGCTTTCAGGATTTGTGTTTAATTTCGTTCCTTGCCTTGCCCTTATGTGTGTGACATTATATTCATTGGTGACATAATATTTCCTCAGTTTAAGCATCCATCTAGTGAGCTCTGAAGCGGTTTATTTATGATTCAAAACCCACAAATGTTTTAAAAGTAATGGATTATCATCCGTAACGTCTATAAATATTTACGTCTAAATAAAAAGGGAAAAAATATGTAGTAGCCCAAACAATGGCTAAAAGCTCTTTTTCAATTGTGCTATAATTAATTTCACTTTTGTTTAAAGGGTTTATAGTTGCTTATATGTCCTTGGGAGAATACAGCACTAATAGCAAAGGAAGTCTTCGTTAGCGAGGTACACGGTCAGGTAATAATGCGAAATGAAAAAACTGAATAGTGTCGGGTCGATTAGTAACTTCTATAAATCCATGAATATTTTCAACGATAATTTGATGGTCATCAATTACATAGTTTGAAATTCGTTGATTTGGCACTAAGGCTACTAAGGTAACACTGTGATAGTTAATCGGGACTTTTATTACTTTGTATAAATTTCCCGGCATTATATTTCCTTATACAAATTACAATTTCAGGAAAAGTTTTTTTTATCCAGCACATGACAAATAAAATCTATTTTCGCTTTATTAAAAAATGCGGGTACTCGTCACGTTTGTAACATTGCTCTCCGTAATACTTTAATTTTAAAAATATTTAATCTACTCAATTTATCATAATTACGTGTTTAAACAATAGTTTTTGGTGTGAATAAACAGTGACAGTGTTTTCAAAAATAAGAATATTATACGAAGAAAGTTACAGACAATTCAAATTTCAAGCAACAACAGTGCTA
>JAOCPS010710961.1:0-19699 GCA_025505425.1 Graphium colonna | reverse complement strand
AACCTAGCTTAGTTTAGGCATCAGTCTCCCACATAAAATCGAACAGCATTTTAAGTGTAATTGTCTTTATTGTAAATTATGTGGTGATAAAATACATGATTTATTTTAATATAACAAACGAGTTCCCGTATTATAGCGATTACCCTTCATTCAGGTTCGACCAGCCTAGTTGACATTTTAAACAATAGATCACGCTGCGATGGCTTTGCACTTTGCAGCATTGCGACAAAATTATTAAAAAGAAATCCACAGAAATGTATTTTCACAATATAAGACGAAATATTGTCATGAAATAACTGGTAATACTATTTTTAAAAAAAAGCTCCTTTATACCAAGAACTGATGTTTCATTCCTCATTGGGTTTCTTAATGTTAACATACCATTGTTATCACGTGAGTGGGCGGAAAATTGGTCATTACATGTAACACAACATAGCTTTGATATCCATTTTAACAGGAAACAGGGATTTTTAGGAATAGAATAGCTTGTTTATTGATTTAATTTATAGCTTTAAATAGTTATTTCTATATACAGCCTTATTTTAGGACTTAATCTCAACTGTTGTGCCATCAATCTTATGAATCATCTTTTAACTTAGTCTTTCATTAAAATCAAAATGATGACATTTTCAATTTCTAAACAACTATAGATCTAATTAAAATGAGGAGGAAAGGGAATCATTAGAATCATTTTATATCTTTTGTTCCAGATCAGTATCGTATTATAAAAAGTAATATATTTAAGTATTAATTATTTCCAGAAAATATTTTTTTTTATTTATTGCTTATATTCAATAAAGAGGAGCTCTTGTTTATGAAAAAATTATAAGAGATTATTTATTTTTTATTTATTTATTTAGTTTTTATTGCCAGTATCTTAAAATTAGGACGACAAAGGGCGGACTAAATGCCTTTAGGCATTCTCTCCCTGTCGACACTTGGCGTGGAGGTGTGGTAGTTGCAATAAGTAAACTAAAATAATATAAACTAAAATTAATCATTTAAATAAAAATAAACTAATTTACTAAATATAATTAATATAAATACATAACAAGATTAAAGTAAATATAAAATATTACGGTTATAAATACTTTCACATATTTGTAAATGATAGTCATATGATAAATTTTCACTCATAAACTACGAGTAGAGTCTTGTAAATAAAACTATAGCGGGTATTTATATGAAGAAGGAAAATTATAAGCATGTATTAATATAAGGAAAGCCACTGATGTAAAAGAATCGGCGAAGACATCTCAGTGGGTAATGTTTTATATAATGTTACTTTTTAAATTGTTTATAAATATTTTATCTGTCTTATTTATATGTTTAATTAACCTTAGCTTGATAGTCTTAAAAGTTTTTTATGACAATAGTGTAAGTTCTTAGAATGGATTACAAGAGTAATAAGGAGCTAATTAACTACTTCAAATGACCAACGTTTAGCAAAAATATTTAAGTAAGCATAGATATATAGCTATATAAAATAAATGGAGTTTTTATACATTAAATATATATGTAAAAACTGAATTGTTATTATTTTGAATTTCATATATTATTTTGAAACCTTCTGTCCTAACACTTTTCGTAAAACATATTTTATTTTACATATTATGTTCACTAGTAGTGTAATTTTCTGTGGGAGAACGCCGTTAGCTCGTTCATTAACAACGTGGTCGGAAGAGGTTCGTGGACAAACGATCAAGTATTTATTATATATTTATTTTTGGTTTTTATTCTTAGGGTTCAGTTTATTCCTACCAGAGATGAATACTACTCCTAAACTAATAATATTGAAAAAAAAATCAGAGGATGCCAGTCACTTGTTGAACGAATATATTAAATATATTTAAAAAGATATGTAAATATCTGATAGCCCAACTCTTTCTTTATTTAAATGTTAATTCGTCTTTTACTCTCGTCAAAGCTACCGAGAATTACTTGATACTATTGCCGATAAAAGTGTCCTTTTATTCTTCATAGAGCTAAGAGCAGCTAATACAATATGAAGAGCACACTTAGTTTAGAAGTTGTATGTTATTATAAATAAACTTCATCATTGGTTTACCAATGGCGAAAACTCAATTGGATCTGTATTTTATTAATTTAAATAACAAAACATATTAAAATAAGTTTTATTGCAATAGAATGGAAAGTACAACAATGCACAAGATACGATGAAATAAATGTTTTGTTACGTAAGAATCATAAATCATTTCCCGCCAAGAGTGACAAATTCCTTGTTTACCTCATTAATTTCTCTAGCTACGATTAATTATAACTAATATAACAAATATTATGTTGCAATTGGTTTCATTCATCATCCTTTTCGTGTCTCTTTCGTGTTTTTTTTTCGGTTAATATGTTTTTTAAATCTCGGTATTGCAAAGATTAAAATAGGAGTTTGTTGTTCCCGTTAAGATGGTAGTCTTCAAAAGAACAGCTTAATAATTTAATAGCATTAAAGTGCACCTTCTTTGGTTTACACACATTTTCATTTTGTACATTTGTGAGCATCGACCAAAAAACAACACTTTATTCAACTTTTCCGATTTTTTCTTTATATTTTCTTAACATAATCTCTAACTCTTTAACTAGAGCTCGTAGTTATGTTAATGAAATTTTATCTCTTTTATAATAGCATTGGTTGAATACTGGTTGAAGACCCCTACTGGTAAATATTAAAAGCTTACAATTATAGAGCTTAGCTTTGAGAATTTACCAGTTGGATTCGGTTTCGAGATCGCCATAGTTCAACTAATTTGTTACCTGTCAACAATTACCAGAAGAATTTTCATAATTTTCTATTCTTTTTTTTAAATTTATTTGTCGGAAAAACACAGGTTAAAAAGTAATTTCATTTCGATTTAGATTTCCTTATCAAGAATACAAGTTGAAACTATCTGTTTACTTTAGTTTCGTACTTGAGTGTATTACATCTTGTAAATAATTATTTTACTCGTTCAATACAATTTAATTCAGATAAATTGTACACGCCACATCTAAAAAAATGTTTCGAGACCTCCAAACATTTTTTTACCATTTATTTGTACCAATTCACCAAAAAATCGCATTTCCTATTTATTTTGTTATATAATAATAACTGTTGTAATCACCAATAATTTTGTTTTTATTGAGTTAATAAAATACAAATGTAATATTCATCAATCGTATCGATTGAACTCTAAAAATATTCTCCTTTTAGTTACAGTTTTTAAGAAGAAGAGAAGTGTTAATTTTTTTATGTAGATTAAAAAAGTAAATTAACATAAAAAAATAAAACTGAGCTTCTGTAAAGCCTGACTAAAATATTAATTAAAATAACAAGATTAGCACGACCACTCGTATTATCTTGATATACATGCACTATGAATTTGCCAGCTTTAATTTTCATGTAAGACTCATTTTAAATTTAAAATAACTAACCGAAACGTCGGCTAGTTATTTTAAATATATCAAAGACTGAAAAAGAATGTATTCATATGATAGTTAAGAAAATGAAATTAAATTGAAAATATGTTATATACAATTTAATTTTAGTAATAAAATCACAGTCTTGGTTTTCTTTTATCAACGTTTGCTTTCGTATTCGATAAGAAAAAGAAACGGACTTTTTTCAATTATAAAATACCATGCCCATTTTATATTTTCTACATCTCGATGGCAGATTGTTTAAACCACATTTAGGTAGGATAAAATTCATACTTATGTTCTTAAAATTAAATTCCCTGTTCAAAAATAAGATCCATGAAGTGTTATTGCAGAAGTAATGGAAATAATTACTACATAATTTTGATATCGGTCATAAGAATTTTTGTACCACTTTTGGGCATTATTCTTTCGAATTAGTTATTGAATAATTCTATTATTCCTGGATATATTAGCATATAGCTGCACTATTACTATAATACAAATACAAAATAATATATTTACAATATTCTGATTAAATAACAATAATTTTAGCTAACAAAGTACTAACAATTAAAAAGCGCCAATAACCTTAGTTAAGATCTCGTGATCGAGGGTTCGAATCCCACCATTCGACCATTATTCTAGCACAAGGCTATATCTTACTTGAATTGGTTAATAAATATAGGTAAAAATATTAGGTTTTTTCGATAAATTTAATCATTTATATCCGTATTGATTTTATTGTCTTTCTACAAGGGCACTATTCTCGATAAATAAAAATATATGGCAATTTTTACACATACATTGGCGTATGCATCTTTTAATTTATGTGTATGTGTTTGTTTCTGTATGTTATCAAAACACATTTCTGAATGTATGCATCTATCATTTTAACAATTTTTTGACAACGCTCTATCTTAATTACTTTCTAACCCGAGTAAAATTGTAAACTCTCTTATGTTTTAAGAAAAATCACTTAAAACTACTCCTTTTATAAATTTTAATTCCTGCTTGTGCTTGAAAATGCACGTATAAATCTTTTTCCTAAAATTGTTTAGCTTTTTGACTCTCTAAGAACGACAGTGTACAGAAACAAAACAAAGCCTGTCGATCGCTATATTGAACTTCTTTTTTTTACTTCAAACTATTCAGGGTTCTCTTTAAATACACCGTTCAGCTTGTATGCTTAAGTAAAAGTATCATGATTGATTTGTATTGCATAATATTTAATTTTAACAACATTCTCTATTCTTTTAACAAAATTAATTCAACTTTTTAAAAATACGTCTATGGTCTTCTTACTAAAAACAAAAAAAGTTAAACATTGTCATGTCAAAAAGTAAACAAAAGTAAAATGAATACTTCCATTCACCAAGATTACGACCAAAAATAATATGATTTTCGCATGTTCGCACGCTACAATTATCAAGCTTTTCAATCGTTAAATGAAATATCAATTAAAAAAAACATGTTCTTTGTATGTTGTGAATAGTAGCCTGAAAAAATGAATAAGATAAGGAAATCTGTTCTGGGTTTTAAAAAAAAATCAATTTTTTTTAAAACAGCAGAAAAAAAATATCCAAAAACTACTTGTTGACTTTACTTCAACAGCTAAGCTGAGTAACTAATGAATGACAGAATGTAATTTGTTTCTGATGCTATATTTTAAGATACTACCCTGACATTGACTTAAGATAAAATCTTTTATAGGCCTTATTTGTTTTGAAAAACAACGATTATGTTCACTTATGAACTTTGTAAAAACCGTGTTATATCGCAAAAATAATTTTCAATTTTCTTTTTTATTTTCAGGTTAAAGTTTAAAAAAAAGGAAAAACTAATATTGTTGCGATGAACACACAAATAAAAAAAAATGTTTTGTGATATTTTGAATAATACTTGTTAATTTGTAAATATTTTTTTTTATTGTTACAGATCTTAACAATAATCCAGTGCAGGTAAGTAATTTTCTAATATGAAACATAAACTTTTTAAAAAAAGTTTTTAAGGAAATTATCATGCTGTGGTTGTTTATCTTACAATTTTACAAATCAAACATTCGCCTTATATATTAAATATCAAAGACTCATCTCTTAATTGGATTGCTAGGTTAGCAAAAATAAGTAAAAAACACATCGAACAATGTAAGTGTAAATATATCCACCATATCCGGCGATTCACAGAGAGTATAAGTTAACGTAATTGTTTAAAAAAAGAATATTTCTTATAAATTAGATGTTGCTATTCTTAACAAAAAACCATTTTCGAAGAAAGACATATTTTTTTGTAATTTATTGCACGTAAATGATAACGTCATTACCTATATTTAAATGAGTAGAACTAAACACAATTGGCAATTCACGCCCATGTGTTAGCCAATGTTTGCTAGTGTATTATTATTTTATTAAAATATGATTAGTTGTTTTTGCGCAAAAATAATGTATAACAATAACAACCATCCTTCAATAATTTACACTTATAAACTGGTTGTTGTTTCACCACATTGTTATTTAATGCTGAGATAGCCATGTTTTAACCAAAAAGTGTATGTTAATCGTATTTCTTGTTTAGTTCCGTTCTTTTACATTGCTGCATTCGCATATGAAAACAATCATAGTATGAATATTCTGTGAATTATCAAATTTAACAACAGAAGATGTCCGAAAATCGGACTAAACATCAAACTGTTTATGTTGTGTATCAATGAAAAGTGGACATCTGATGATGAAGAGTACATTGGTGATCACTGAATATATGAGCCTCTTCCTTAATATTCCATAAAATAGAAAAGTCGGTTTGAAACTTTTAATCAATACTGTTTTAATTTTGCAATGCATTTAAAATCGAAAAATAAAGTTACGAATACTGCATTATGCTTTGTACATATAAATATGGGTAGATCTGACTCCGCATATATTATTGACAAATTAGAATATATTATTTGAAGATAGATCGACATCTGATTGATTTGTCATTATAATCATTGTGCGTTATTGTAAAAGTATTTATCAATACATATTAGTAAATATATATATTTACGTAAAAGTATTTATCATATTTAATATTTTATTACGAATACTCATTTATAATATTGAAGACGAGTGTAAACGTCGATAAGAATATTCAATGATTTCAATGATACAATTGGGAAAATTACATAAATAAATCACATTTCTGTTTTGTAGCATAATACATTGCGACATTCATTATTTTATTAAAAGTATTACTGCGAAATTAGCATTCCCTTTGATATTCAAACAGTTCACGGTTGTCCGATTTCAAAGCTTTCAGTTCACGTCTCTGATCTTACTCTAAGATTTGAAAATATTATGAATTTATTCACCATGCTTTTTATTGCAAACATAACGTAGCATCAATTATTTTAGATTTTCATGCGTTCGTTCTAGTATCTACCGGCGACACATAAAAATGTATTATCCACACAAAAAATATAAAATACGTCGTCTAGCGACTCACCTGTGCGTAAGCGGTGATCACCACCACCTATGGACTCCCGGTAACACTGAAGAAATTACTGATAACCAGAACATTGCCGGCCTTTAAGATAGGAACATGCTCTTTTCTTGACGGTCCCTAAATCGTATCGGTCATCAAAAACCGGTAGCGATATTTGATTCTACAATTGTGTCGTACATGGCAGAAAATTACGATAAAAACGCACTGCGGTGGACTGCCAACCATCAAGGTGCTGTTAATAGTATTTGGTGGATAGTCACTTTGTACGATGAACAAACTTTGAAGCAGGTATTAATCCGAAGAATTCCTCTGAACATTCCCCGTAGTAGATGCGGTACAATATGCTTAGATATGCTACATCTCTTCTCATATCCAAGGAATCGAGTCAATCGAAAAGGAGTGGATCATCGGCGATTCGAGCATATCAACGTCGGATGCGGTCAAAAGGAAGGAGCTGGTAAAGAGCTGCTCAAGCCTAAAGGTGAGAATAATATTCCATGTGTGACCGTACTGCACCTTGTATAGCTTCAGGCAGTCTGACGGCTGCAAATACTGCCTCGGTCTTCTGAGGACGCAAAGTTTTTTTGCAGCCAATTTGGTTCTGCCTTGCAACTGTGGCAACGGAACTGTACTTCGCTCGATGACGTGCCGACGCCAAGAATTCCAATCAAAACTGTAGAAACTGGGGAAATGTGCCTCGAATATTAATCAAATAGGGAGAGGATAATCTTTAGATCATCTCATATGTTTTTTAATAAATTTTAATCGTATTTTAAGGGTATTCGATGTAGGATTGATATCCGAGATAGTTAACGATTACGTAGTGTCAACCATAAAGCGTTTTTAATACCCCAAAGATGGTGGTGAATTCAATTAGTTTAATAAAATACGAGTATATTTTAAGAATTATAAACGTATGTCATAAGAAAATTACTTCCTACATTGTTAAGCAACCCCTTGAGAGCCACTCGAACTCCTTCTCTTCATTCGATGCTGAAAATGATAAGTTCAAGTGAAGAATCTGCTCATATGAAGAAACTTCTAAACACCTAATCAATACATCTTATCGTCTTTGTTATAGTAACTCTTTTGCACAAACTTACTAAAAAATGCAATAAGTTTCTTTCTAAATAATAAGTATAGCTGGCATAATCCACCTCAAGGGAAACATATTTTATTGTGCTTGCTTTTCATTATTTACGTAATGTGTTGAAGTTTCAAATAACTTATAGTCAAGAATTGAATCAATGACTATTTACTTTTTTGGTTGAGAAATCAATAATTACCAAGTAGTGGTGGACTAAGTATTCCAACGGGCGATAAAATTTCACTGTTAAATAATTATTTGCATTGACAGTATATCTGCCACTGGCCAAAAATCTTTTTTACCGTCCCTTATCTGTTACTAAATGGGAGGTATCATTATTGGGACTGATTCGATATTCAGAGAAGTCATAACGGTGATCGATTACCATGAATTCAGCCGCTTGTTTTCTACTTTATTAGTGAAGAGTGAAGTAATTACTTAACTTTTTAGTTACAGGCATCATGTAACTAAAAAGTTAAGCACACAATAGGTTAAAACGAAATTGCATTTAAACAAATTACATGTTATTTTTCAGAGAAAAGGGTTGATATTAAAAACTTCGACGGTTATCAAATTTACATCTCAAGCTTTAAGAGTTCACTTGTACAGCTTGGCTTTGTTATCATCTTTACGGTTGGAATTCATACTGGTTTTATATTTATATTTTTAAACAGTATCACATTATTCATATTTGTTATTTTAGAAGTATTTTTACGTTATTTTAACTAAATATTTAAACGTTATAATAATCGTGGTGCGTCAAATGTACATAAATGCGCACGTGTACACAATGGCATGTCACATAATTGTTTAATATGTCAAAGGATTTCTTGTTAATAACGCGATTGACAAGTTTGACATTTACCAAGATTGCAAAAAATAGACTGAAGGTCTTTAAGACTTCGAAACAATTACTGCAGAATCAAATGTGGTTATTTGCATCAATGTATTATTTGGTAATATGTTACATTATTACGATTTAGTCCTAAACTACCAAAGCCATAATTCCTAAATAACATAAAAATACCATAAGGCACTGATAAGATAATTCATATGATGATCGTATAACAACTACGTAAAGATATTTTAAAATAAAATATTTTTCATTTAAACAATTTAAACGCAAAAAGTAAAATAAACGAATTTACTTATTTAACAAATTAGAAATATTACCAATAGTAAAACAGCTTTGATGTGCTGCAACGATACCACGTCTATGTAGTACCCATATTGAGTTATAGTCTTTAAAAGAAGCTGAATTAGAGGCAACAGTATCAATTATCACAAAGCTTTTCTTGCTCAAAAAATATTCGACCAATACATGAGTTGGTACCTGTTGTCCAGGCGACATTTTACTTTTACAAAAAACGTATGTTTGTGTACAAAATCTGAAGTCTCCTCGAAACTGGTAGTGAAGTTTATCCATGAAATAAAAGATACCCAAATAGACTCGTTCTTGACATTGACATCCAAAGATAAAAAAAAACTAAAAAAAGAGTTAGGTGATAATGAGTGTTATTTTGAATTGTTGGTGTTATTTAAGTATTTAATTATGTTACTTTATTATTATTGTAATGTTTATATCCATATTTCAATAATTTTTGACATATATGTTTATATCAGTTTCAATAATTATCAGTACTAAATTCTATAAGTAATTGTAATATAAAATAATTACATATGTAAGCTTTTGTATGCCAGTATGGTTAAATATGTATGTACCCAAAATAATACTTAAAAACTGTAACGACCTTATTTCGGCAAATAAAACTTATTTGAATTTGAATAATCTATTTATTTTTATATTAATCGTTCATCAAATCAAACTCATCTATAAAGTTAATCCAATACGAAGCACGTAGGATGTACGAGTATATTTCACCGTACCGTATATTATTATATTACCCTAATATTAAGATCAAGAGAATAACATTTTTACCCTATTTGTATTCAATCCCTTTTCCAACTATCGAATTTTTAAGCGAAGCAAACATCTTTGAAAATTTAGCTTTCGGATTATCTTATGACGAATGACTTGGTTCGATATTCATAGGCAATAGTATTGTGATTGAAAAGTATAATAATTGATTTAATTAGAAATATAATAACTATTTGGACTGTCTATTATATTCGTGTTTATAAATCGAAAAATATAAAGAAAATATGTCTCATCAGGTAATCACATGGTTAAAGTAATCACGACCCAACGAAAATAATGGAGGCTTTTAAAAAATTGGAAAACAAAAGGATATTCAGTTATGTATAGTTTTTGTTTTGTCATCCAAAAGCCATTTTGGGAGTACTTTCTACACAAAGCTTTCACTGAGCGATCATTCTTATAGTCTTTATTTAAAACGAAATGGAACTTTGATCCTCAATCGTATCTACTTTTCCCTCGCAGCGGGATCAGCATTGATCTAGTTAATCGCACATTTTGCATTTACAGAAAGTAATTTGTACTCGTTTATTTTGAAATCTTTCGTATAAATAATCCCGTTTATACGAAAGATTTTTTTAGTCGACGACAAGTAAATATAGTGTTACAAGTCTGACGAGACTATGTGTCTTCTGAGACCGTCATGGAACCTGCCTAAACAAATGCTCCGGTCCGTAGAATGAATAAGTTTTTGGAACGAAGTTTCTTATGGCCCATACCGCTAAGGAGAAAGCCGATCTTCTGTGCTCTCTTTTTGCGTCAAACTCGACTTTAGATGATGATTACTTTTTCAGGATCATGACACTAATAACGTGTGCATTCATGGTCTCGTTTTAAATGCGTGGTATGGTTTATTTTAATATGATATATTTATCATCATTATCATCATAATATTATATATCATCGTCATAAAATTTATACGAAAAGCAAATTCTTTGAAAGTCTTTTTAGAAATGGAGCGTAGAAAACTATTATTTTCATTTGATTATTTAATATTAGAATATTAAGTACTTTTCCAACAAAAAAAAAACAATAAATTAAATTAAAAAAAAAGCATTGATAGCGATTAAAAAAGCTCTAGACCAAATACCTCGAGCTTTACACATACCTGAAAAAAGTAAAGGGATGTAATGGTTTTGGAAAATTACCACAGCGTCGATTTACACCTTAAAGTCCATTAGGGATTAAAAATGCGATTCTAAACTTGTAACATAGGAAATATACTAAAAATGTGGCACTGAATTAAAAACGGATAAAGACAGCTAAGGCCACATAAAACAATTAAAACGAAGGAAAACTATTTTATAGTATAGCTTTATCCTATATGTCAAGGGGGACCCTTAAGGAGGGGGACGCATATGAAATTTGATTATATTTTTATTTTATGATATAAAATTTTGTGATTAAAAAATAATTAATTCGTATTTTTTGGGGAGTTTTAAACTTTTAGTTTTAAAACGTGAATATGATTTTTAATTAAATATCTGTTAATAGAATCAGCCGTGACTTTGCGGAAGTCCATAGTATACAACTCTATTAGACCGTTTTGCAATACTCCGCGAAAAAACCCCCTTACAACCTGCAAGCAAATATGTAAGCGTACGCATAAGCATGCGTAAGGCACCTTCCTCCCTTTTCACACTGCTTGTGCGTGCGCTCTTGTGCACGATCATGCAGACAAAACTACCACCAAGCAGTAACGTTAGCAGGACCATGCAGAATTCCACACCAGCAAGTAGGTTGTTACCACCCTCACACTCGACGTACGTTTTGCCCCGACACCCGAGCATCCTTAAGATGTTGCCTCTACGAACAGACCTACTTTCTCTTTATTGACTCAACGAACGCTGTTCATAGATGATCTTTTTTCCATTGTATGTTCCAACCTGTTCCGTCATGTTCCATCATACTCTAAAATGAGTTTTCTGGTATATAAGATTCTATAAAATAATAACTTGTGAAATATGTTTAGAAAATTTTTTTTCAATGTCAAATTACCATCGATGCCTTAATTCGCAAACCAACTAACTACATTTAGGTAATTTGGTCAGGGGAACCATAAATAGTAGTAATAGTTTTCAAACTAAAAAGGAAAAAGAATCAAATTCATTGCGTAGAAAAACTAGCCAGGTTGTCGAATAACTATTTCTTCAAAGAATTGTGATAACGTTAGATTTCAAATTGTTACAGATCATGTATTTGCAAACTCCACTTTATAACGAGAGTGGAGTTAGCTGAATTCCAAATTAAGGTTGAGTCTTTTATTCTATTATTATAAATAGATTAACAATATTTGCAGTATAAAAGTGCAAAGTATAAGATATAAAGAAAAGAAAAAAATCATCTGAACGAGTTTTAATAATTTTCCACAGGTACCTAATCAACTACATATAGAATTTCATTTATGTATTGAAATTTAATTTGTTAAAATATTCGCAAAAAATCCGGGATAATTTCTTGGACATGGATACGAATCTTTTTTTCCTTGAACATCCGCCGATACGGATATGAAAATCTGACCCATCACTAGTTTAGTTTTAGAATTAGTAATAGAATAGTTTTATAGGAATGAGGTAAGCAGATCCTGGTATGTCATTTTGTTTGGGAGTTGGCAAAATCGAATTTATAAGAATTTCGTATCACGGTGTTAGTTATGGCTAAACTTCTCCAAAACGTCTTAACAGATTTTAATAATTTTTATGTATTATGAGAATAGATGGTAAAGTATGTTTTTCCTGCCTACTGTTACCGTGGGTGACTGCTATTTATTTCAATCAAAGAAGGATATCTGTGATATTATTGGAAGCCAGAAACAATACAAAGTTGGAATATAATTTTGCTAATCTTATCACTTTAATTTTAAAAACATCTTATGATGCCATTGATTTTACTGCGTTTTTTTTAATAAATTCATACTAACTAAGATATGTGTGTAAGTTTTGTTGTATTATAGGAAGTTATATATAAGTAATATAAAAGTAAGTTGGCTTTATGTAATTAAACATGCATCCCTACTTTCCCACTATTACTTTACGTAAACTTAAGTAATTATTTCAGTGAATATAAGATAAAATACTATTTAATCTTCAAATTTATAAACAGCTGCAGCATCTGTTTCCGTTCAAAATGTAATTATATAGCAGTTATATTAAACAAATACAGTATATATGTGGTTACTAATTATATCAAACCATGCTGAGTTTCAAGGTGGTACAGCGTGAAATTCTCATATACTACTATTTACTCTTACCAAACATGGAAGGTGGCACCTTGCCGAGCAGTCAAACCGTTTTTTTTTTTCATTTCTTTCCTCTTTTTCCTTACGACGGTCATACCCGTAAAATCATTAATATTGTCCTGATCCATAATATCAAACATCTCGTTGTATCCAATTTTCAAACCCGACAAAGGACATGCAACTCTTGTAATGTTGTACGTGCCTATGGACAACATTACGATAACCATTGAATTAAAAAATATTTATATGAATAAAATTAGACAGTCATATTTTTTAACGTACGTACGAACGTATATGTGTGTATATATATTCATTTTCCATGTATCATGTTTATAAACCCCACATTTTAATTAATTTTATCACATTTCTTAAAAACCTACTACACACACACACACGCGCACACGCACACGCACTCCATTATTACAAAAATTGTTCAAATGTAACGAAAATACTACGCTAATCAATAAACAAAAGACAGAGTTTGAAAATAATGTCGTGACAGAGAGTTTTAAAAACTTTCGAGGCATCAATTAAAACTATTACTGTTGCTTGAGCATTTTCCATTGCAGTTCTTATATCGCCAGTCATTTTAAGATGGGCTATAGTAATACTGTGGCCAGGTCTGACGCCAGATTGAAATCGACTTATTAAGTTATTTCCAAGTGCAAAGGCGAAAACATGGTTAAGTACATAAGCCTCAAAAACCTTAGAATAAAACGGCAAGCCATAGATGAAAATAGGTCGATAGTTAGCGAGAATTGAAGGATTGGAACACTTAGAGACAGGACGGACTAACGCATTACACCATAAGGAAGAAAAGGATGCAGAAATCAATAAAAGTTAACTATATGGGTAATTGCTGGAAAAAAGTGATGTTTTACCCTTCCTCATATCCAATGAAGTAATGTTTATGTGATATAAGATATTACGTTACGTTAGTTACAACTTATCATTCTGTGTTTAATACATATTATGTTTATTGGAAATTTATTTTCCATATCAGACTTTCCTTTGATTTTAGTCATAAACTTCTAATCTTTGTTAAATTTCGCACATTAATCGATAACACAAAGAAATTAAATTAAATAAACTAATATAAAACCATACACAAATCGTTTTTCGTAAGCATTTAAGTTGTGGGAAATTTATTCTTTCTTGATAGTTATTTTTAAATTTCCTATAAGTTAACGCGCTCAATATGTCAAGCGACATATAGCTTTCTCCTCCGGAATAAATAAGCTGGATCAGCTGGATTTAATAATAAAATGAATCTTCTCTATTTGCAAATGCAAATTCTTTTCCGAGCTATCACGTTTTTCTTACAAAATAATGCATAGTTCATTATTGTAAGATCTAATATATTCTCTTTTCTTAGCCGTTGATTATGTATGTATGTGTGTGTGTGTTATATAGTTTATGAAATATGGATTTTAGTGCGAATACCAGCTTGGGTTTATTTTTTTGTATTTATATTTAAGCTCTTTGTTTATCTTTAAATTATTACCTTAACTAAATATTAATACGATGACGTTTTATAGTAAAATGGTAAGTGATAAAAGTAAGACATTTAGTTTTAAAAGTAACAAAGGCTAATATATTAAAATGGAATATGTCTTTATATTATAAAGTGATTATGCGAAAACCATAAATATCAATGCAAGCAAACACTGTGTTATTTAAGTTCATTTTCCTGTAGCTGCTCAATTTTTATTATTTTTTGGCTAAACTTGCCAGCAAACTTATTGAGTCTTATAGTTGTTTAACATGACAAAATTTTATTTTATACATAAAATATTTATATATAAAAAACAGTAATAAGCGTTTATTTAAATTTCTACAACATACAAACAAACTCGTTAAAGCCTAAATTTTTATAAATTTGTAGTTGACAGGACTTAAAAATAAATAAAGCCCTCTTGACCAAATTACGGCCACGGCGGCCAATCTACTCCGAGATTAGCCAACTGCGCAGGAGATATTACAGTGCACAAGTGTACGCGCAAACACAGGTGCACTCTCTGTTACTTTTCTCTTATAGCCCTACACGACCGGAGAGAGATCAGAACCCACTGCACACAACTTATAGTGTATCAATACTATACTATTGGACTTTCTTATTCATATTTGCAATGGATGTATAAATAAATATATTTATTGTATGTTTTAAAAGTTTAATTAGTTTACGTAATTTGTGTGCCTTGATTATAGATTACATTAAATATTAATAAAGATTGATTGTATGATAAATAATTACTCATAATGTAACTTCCTCAAATAGCTTTCAGTCAGATCAGCCTTTATACACAAATTTTCCTCAAAAATTCGAAACCAGTTATAAAAGTGATCATTACATATATATTTATAACATATGTAGGTGCCGCATTGGCTAATGTAATCGTGTAAGACAAAAAGTAATTGTGTTGATTGGATATACTAAAGATTTAAGGGAAAAAATATATCTTTAAAACCTTGCTTCAAGCGACACAATCTTAACGTTTAAAAAGACTTCTAGAAAATTTTGTCACCTCTGTACAACCCCGTAAAACAAATCAAAATTCAACTAAATCTTTGCCTAAGTAAGTAATTATGATAAACATATCATCATCATCTTAGTAGTAAAACTGTGATTAACTTTCTACTATTCTCTTTCATATTTATAAAAAATCTTTATAACTTTGCTCGCTGCCAGATTAGCAATCTACTTAATTAATAAACAGCAGAGCTATTGCAAAATCAACAACTCTTAAGCTATTAAAACGGCTATCTCATAGTGCAGTACAAAGTGCGCTTCACTTGTTTGGTGTTTGTTTTATGCGCGAAAATGAAAACAAGTTTCGCTTTTTGTACTTAACTAGTATAACAAGTGATTTAAAAGTTTTGCACATAAAATATTTTGCAAAGAATATACGAATAATGTTTAAGAAATTTATTTTTCTTGAAATTTTAAATATTTCGTAAAAATCTTACTAAAGAACACTTGATGGATGAACTTCACGAAGAATAGTATGTTCTATATTTTTAAAATAATATTTCATTATAAAACAGCTAATATTACCTAAACTTGAATAGTTTTGTAAGGAATCAGCTTAGCAATAAATTGTACGGGACTTTTTTTAATGGTTGTTTAATTTCCTCAAAAAATTTTGTATCTATTGATTTTTAAAATACGCTGATTTGTTGGAATGCAAACAAATTTCCATATATAAAACATCCTGTCTTTTGTACATGATAGTTAAGTGTGGTAACTTTTTTGATATTAATATTATAAATCGACACTTTACAGTATTTTTTTAATAAACGTCATAATGTCAATAAAGCTGACTATGCTTAAAATAACCAAAGTTCATAATGATTTTGTATCGTTTCTTTCTTACTTTAGCCATTTGATTATGTTCGATTTCTAAAACCGTAAGAAGATAGCACAAAGTGACGTTATCAATGTGGTGTTTTCACACAGATAACAGTCTTTTTATATTTTTTAAACTATTTGTAACGTTATCTGTATAATAATTTCACACAGATAACTTTTTGACTAATGTTTTCAGATGATATGATTAGCGTAGGCACAGATAATGTGTATTTCAGGCAATTTAATAATGTTTATCAGTTAAAATTCTCAAGTTTAGACTACGTGACTCGCCCTTAGGCTTGTGATAGCACAGAAAATAAAATTTTTACCACAAACTAAGCTTTTATTTTCTACAAATATTAAGTTCATAGCAAAGTATTACTTACTATTAATCACCAAATAAAATAAGAATAATCCACAAAGTTACCTGTTAAAAAACATAGTTTATAAATGGTCAAGCAAGTACGCGATATACAGGGTGCAGTGAAAAAGACCAATATACCATATAATTAAATGTGAATTTCAAGCTACTCTGCGTCTTTTTCCATCACCAATCTTTACAGAGGATCTTATAGACTTAACATAAAAAATAATTTTGATTGGTCTTCAATTGTAATTTTGTTTTCGTTTTCCTTTGGGGCGGAATCAGCTTTCACAGGATTGAATCTCAAAAATTGCTTTCACATTTATATCAAAATACAACCGCATATGATTTATCAATTATTTTAATAAATTTCTTTAACCAGACCGCTAGTGTTCTGTCAAGTATTATAAAACAAGACCTGAAGCTACTTATCGTCGATATAAAGAACATGTCCTATATCAATTTTACAATTAAAGAGAGTGGATCGAAAAACGCCTTCTGTCGCGATACGCAGGTGAAAGCCACAGAAACATCCTCTTTACCGATGAAAAAAAAATCACAATAGAAGAACAATACAACAAGCAAATAAAGTGTACGCTCACAGTTCTAAAGAAGCTGCTTAAGTGGTTGAAAAAGGTACAGCGAGATCATCATTCTGCATCAGTGATAGTTTGGTTGGGTGTGAGGCTTGCTTCAAAGATTTACCTTAAACAGACCGTAATTTTGAGTCTAAAGGGTTTTAGGTCTCATTCAAACATAAAATAATAAACGTGTTCCAAATTTAAAATAATGAAAAATTGAAAAAAGAAAACTTTCAACAGTATTTACGACTAATTAAAATCAGGAAGAGTATGATCAGATCAAACACACTGGGATAATGCACGGCTTTTCGAGAGATTATCTCACCGCACCATCACATCACATTTACTACTCAGTCACTGATTCGTTAAAAGTACACATATATTTAGTTTGCAGTGTCCTTTATATTTCTGCATTATATACACTCACAATATGAAAACTCATATATTGAACATTGAATGAGATTTTACACTAATAAAAAAATACTTGGATCAAAGTTGTGATTTTAATCAGGGCCAATCAATATATTCATTTCGAAAGAGAATCTATAAACTACAAATTTATATAGAAAATATATTTTTTTAATATTGGGGCATAACATATTTTTAACAGAGCATTTGCTCCTCTTATATGGCCACGCTTGCCGGAGAATTACTACCATCTGTACAAAGTCGGTATAAAATAAAGTATGCATGACCTTTGGTGTTGCTGGATGGCCATTTCTACCCTTTTCTTTTCCCGCTCCTTTCCCAGGTTGACACCGGATTTTTAAACTTAAACCATTATGTTTCTCATACCCAAATTTGTATGGAAAGGAAGACAAACGAGCAGACGGTACACGTGATGTTAAGCGAGCCCATCGCCCATAGCCACACGCAACATCCCAAAACGTAAAACTCTTTTACACAGCTTTTAAGATACTTTTAATACTAATATTTATTGCGCCTATTATTCTAAGGAGCTAAGTATCCAATAAACAGCAGCCAAATTGCAAGGCTCGATTAGCAAAGAATAAGTAGTTTTATTACAGCTTGACCTTTTAACGTAAGAAAGGAGTGAAATAACAGCAACGATGATAATAAAGTGAGAACGGTTGAAAATTCTCACTCATAAAATGCAAATCGCTGCGCCTACTAATAGTAAAATAACCTAGCACGTAATAACAAAAATTTTAAATTATGATTTATAAGTTCGTTATATATTATACGTAAAAAAGGGCTTTCGATATTGAAAATTAACCAGGGTTATGTAATATAGTTATGTAATTTCTCATAATGGAAATGATATTATCCCAACAAACAGCTCTTCTCAAAAACAAACAATAAATAGGAAAAAAACTAACATCAAAAAAGATTTTTAAATAAAGATTGTTTTAACTTAACCATTAATAAAGCAGCAAAGGATTTGACTTTGCTTTTGAATTTCTTTCTGAACTTATCCTTAGAGCCAATATTTAATTATTACAAGAATTTAGCAAGTGTTCTATTACTAAATATTAAATTGGAACTCTATTAATTGGACTACCCATGAACACTTACAGTTTTCACGCGTCACGTTTGTTACGATATTGTTCCACAAAAGCTAATTAGGTCCTATATTCCGTTCTGACTGACACACAAGGCCATATGCGTTAATTATTAGATTGTCAATATTTGTTTAAAATTGCTGCTACTACAACTACTACTACTACTAAATTGCTTGTAAATGATTTTTTTTTAAATTGTTAAATTATTACCATGTTAGATGTTTCATTAATCATAACTGAACATAATATGAGAACATCCTTAAAAATATAAATATCATTTGTATGTTATTATATATTCCATTGTTTCACTCCCAATCAGTCAGGGCTGATAATAAATGTTCTTATGAGACATTTTTTGTCAAAACGAGCACAATAACCATATAAAGTAAGCTTTTGAAGTGAGTTCAAATTCATCACTTTGAAGCGTTCATGGGTATGAAGGATGTTTTAATAACTATAAAGACTCATTAGACGTTTCAATATTAAATTATTCCCAACTTAAATTGTAATGAGTTACTAAAATATCGTTATTTTTTAAAATGTAGCTTTAAAATTTACAAAATCCCAAAAGTAACCAAAATTTTATGTGCATTTTCAAACAGCTTTATTTTATTTAATGAACGGTTTGCTACTAGATAATTACTGTTGCCTAAATAAACCCCATTAATAGAAAATAATAATCATATTTTCTGTATAATGGAAGTTAATCTCGTCGTGCACAATTTTTTTTAAC
>JAOCPS010710850.1:0-10533 GCA_025505425.1 Graphium colonna | reverse complement strand
GCAAATAAATAATTTGAATTTGAATTTGAATTTAGGCCAAACAAGTATAACTTCTTACGTGAGTACATAAGTACACACACTTTTTTTTGTGGAGGTAATGCAGAAAACGTCGGACTCTCACCGACTAAAACTTCCGCCCTTTGTAATCCTTAAATTAAGGTTTGCAATGAAGAATAAAATAAGTAAAAATAATATATTTTATAACCATATAAAATATTTCCTTTGTATAATTAATTACAGTCAACTAATGCCTTATATCCGAAACATTTCCGATTTAGCATCAGATATTGCTGTTAAGTTACTAACTTTTCTCCTTCGACTTGTTTCCAACTTCTTTTCAAACGATTAAACCGGTCTTTTTGCACTAGTGTTACACACTTTTTTCAGATAAATGCTTAATTTTTTTCTTGATATTCTAAATGCGTATTATGTAAATAATATATTAATAAGCCTAAATTACCAAAATTGAGTTAAAGCTGTAAGGAGAATAAAACTTTAAATAAGCCGAAATCACATTTATATGTATAAAATCTTTACGTATAAACTGGAAGAAGAAAATTTATTCGCAAATGTTTTTGCATGAGAGGATCATCATAATTAAGAGCGTAGCTGCTCTTGATGGTGGACCAATCTCCAATTTAATTTTCATTCGTCTTTCCGATAAGAGACAATATTTCTTTGACCATAGACGCCCAAGTGGGCGTCTATGATTTCGGGTCCTCCATGAGATCAGCTGATTGGTTTATCTGAAACTGTGTGCGCGAAACGAAAAAAACCTGACTCGAGGGGACTACATTTAATTTTTTTTTTGAAAATTGCATTTTCGACAAACTTCGGAACTAACAATTCGGATTTTCATATATTTTGTGGTAACTACAAAAAATATTCATTTTCAAAATTTTAGGAAAATATTAGATATTAAATAATCCAATCGATGCGTCTAGATGTACCGAGTAGACCATTTTTATGATGGGGAAAGTTTGAGAACTATGGTTTTGAGAAAAACGTGATTAAAGTTTCAAGTACAGTTATAACTAACCTGCGAGGCCTTTTTCATTTTTTAAAGTTATACTTCTAATGGTGCGTTTGGGGAAAATAATGAGAGTAAATTTTTACGATGCGCACGCACTCCATTATAAAATTAGCTAGTATGTCATGCCGCCGTTTGTTATATAGTGTTCACGATATTTAAATAAACTTTATTTAACTGGAAAATGCATTATAATAAAACTTTCAATGTATTAAACACCATTTTTCTATTATTTGTGTGGTTTTTTCTACAAAGGTAGGAAGGATACTGCGAAAGATAAAATTCTTAGAAAGATTTCTATTAAGTTAGGCCAAACAAGTATAACTTCTTACGAGCCTACATAAGACCTACATGGACCCCATGAGCCCACCTTAAGCGGCCCTCTCGGCAGACCGAAAGCAGATTTTTCGGTTTTTCCTCAATTCTGGCTTTTTGATGACATCACAGACGTGTCGCTCGGAGCTCGAGGTCTTTGTCTCATCTTATCAATATAAGCACGTTTTTTTTCGTATTGTGGAATATCCCATGATTGTCATTATTTTCAAAATTCCCTGGAACCTTACGTTAATATTATTATTGACAAAAATGTTGCCATTTCAACTAATTTGATGCCAGAGTGAAAGTGTTTCGAGGCGAATGTCCATATTAACGAATTGAGGGATTCGTTCTTGATATGCATTTCGGATGCTAAACAATAGATCAGCAGGTCATTTTTAGATAAATCTTTATAATCAATCATCAAAAATAAAAGGGTTTAATTACGTTTAAGATTTCGGACAATAACGGTCACCTATCGTGATGGAATTTATCGAGTTCACCCCTTGCGCCACTTGCACCAGCTGTCTTTACTTCAGTAATGATGCTGAGGATTTTAATCTGATAAACTTTTATGGTAACTCGTCGTCCAAATTTCTTTGCTCATCTTTTCAACGGAATCTAGATGTCGTCGAATAGCTAGTTCATAAAACTTAGTAACTTTTTTATAACCTTATCAGTAAGTTTTTCTGCCTCTATTTCGCTTATACATTTATTATTTTTACTTATTTTGAGACCACGGAGTCTTGTTACCATTCTCTTCTCATCGTAATTTAACGCATTCTTTTCTCGTTACAGCAATTTCTCCGTTTGGTTTGTAATCTAAGATCTTTTTAAAAGTTTTACAATCGCCATTACCAATATATGTGAGGAGCTTAATTTTTAACAAAAGATCTTGCAAAACATCTGTACAATAGCACTTATGTCCATCTTTCATGAACTTCCAGTATAATCTTTGATACATTCATCTACTTGAGATTTATACCACATTTCATATTCCAGTGGTTCTGTATTTTACTATGTTTATAACTACTAATGACCATAGCATAACTTTGCCGGTATACTTCCTAATTAAGGTAAAAATACCAAATCAAGATGAAAAGCCTCCTTTTTTGTTGTTTACTCCAGGTACCGTCCTCCGATGCCATCATGTATGGATTATGTACATTTACTGCTTCGTTATTCATCGTTTTTTCTTGCGAGACAGAAAATGACACAAAATTTACAAAACGACGGTTGATTTAACTTGCATGTTGACGCACTGGGCCTGAGTTTATAACTCTGTATATTGCACAGAATAAAACTAAACTATTTAGAAAGCTGAGCCACGATAGCTAGATTTTGCGAAAAACAAACCTACCTTTACACTCTTTATATATCACAGTATTGAAAATAGCGGATAATACTGTTGCAAACTCTAAAATACAATAATCAAAGTTTGATGTAATAGTCCATAGTACTCCATGCCCATTAGTTTTTAAGCAGGAACTAATGTATAACCTGTATTTTGTTGGCTTGTAAAACGGTTTCCAGTAAACTGTAGTTATAAAATTAATAACTTTGGCAGATAATGTATTTCAAAAAAAAAAATGTTTCGAAGATATTGTGCTCTTCGAAGTTAAACCTTTTTTTATACACAGGAGGAGGCAAACGAGCATGGATTTCCGCAACACCAGCAGAGTTGCAAGAGCTTTGCCGGCTTTTAAGGAAGGAATAGTCTTTCTTCTTGAACGTCTCTAAGTCGTATCGGTCTAGAAATACCGCTGGCGACAGTTGATTCTACAAAAGTGGCGTTCGTGGCAGCAAATTACGGAGGAATCGCGCAGTAGTGTACTGCTAACCATCGAAGTATTAGCGATGGTATTTGGTGGTATGTCGCGTTGTACTACAAACTCAGCAGCAGGTAGTTTCCTAAACAATTTCTCAGAACACTGCTCATGGTATATGCGATAAAAATGCTGAGAGAAAACGTAGATTAGGATAGGTATCACTACATAAATGATTACACAGACACTTTCGCAAACTTGTTTAAACATGTCTACACTTGTATAGACAAGTAGGCGAGAGTCTAGATTGCCAGCGTTCAGACATTACCACGTTTTGATATCTGTCCAAGAGAAGTTCTGTACAGCGTCTTTACCACTTTTTCTTTACGATAGCGGGGATAACTCACTCCCCTAAACTGCTTTTTTCTACTATCCCGCGCTTTTAGCATCGATACCAGATATTTGTTTTTATCTGAGTACCGAGCTTAAAGAGAGATCCCAAACTTCTTCGGCTCCGGTCGTCTCTTTTTAGGCAATCCTACAACTTAGTCATGATTCTGAAAACTTGGAAAACATCCTTAGTTTTAACACACATCCACTTAAAAATAATGGAGCCAACATTAACATTCAACTCTTCGGTTACCGTGAGGATTATTAGCTGATTGATGACCACTATGGTCATATACTATATATATTTTCCAAGAAAAACTAAATTCGAATATACTTTGCTTCTTCAGTATAACGAGGCAGTATTTTCAGTCTGTATTAGCTTCAAAATGTGCAAGTTTAGCCACAAATGGAATCCTGGTTCTTATTTAATCTCATCGTGTCAAGTGTCCCTCCAATATATTAAATCTACATGTGACGTTATTACCCCTATGGAAGGCCCAAGATGTTTTGTAATCTTGTCAAACTCAGAATAGGTACTAATGTATAACCTTTTGACAAAGATGTGGCTAATGGTATTGAGGATTGCTCTCGTAGAGGCATAAACACAAAAATAATCTCTGCAATTTTGATCATATATTCATATTTATCACCACAGTTGCGCCTATATGTTGTGCCACAGTTGCAAAGTATCATAAAATTCCACAGAAAATATTAAGCCTGCCACTTAATCCATTTAAACATAAAATTAATGTACTTCAAAGTAAAACGTTTTATATGATTGCAGAATAATTTGATAATACAAGTATAAACATGGAATTAATACAGTTGACACTCACGTAGGCATAAGATTATTGCATTACATAATACATTAGAAATTGAATCATAAATCATTCCTTTTATGAAAACATAACTGTCGAGTTTTTACCTGATGAAATTCCGACTTTTCATTATAACGTATAAGCGCCTGTCTATAAAATATTTTAATTTGAATTTGTTGTAAAGGTAATTGATTATATTTTCATTCATCAAATGACCGTACTGAAAAGGGTGGCGAGGAAGTTGCAATTTATTTACGTAGTGGTATTCGTTTTAAAATTTTATTTGTTTCTCCTTCTCTTTACACTTCATGTTTTTCATGCATGAGATGAGATTCTTCCTCTGAATACGGAATATATTCAGGGGAAGAATCTCATCTCAACATCTCATTCATCTCCTTGACATTACTTTCCGTGGTTTGAAGGTATTTCTGAGTGTTCTAGTGAGTGCCTTCTATTGACTTATTCAATGAATTCTCTCTCCTTTTGCGTCAGAGTACAAACATCACATTATCAGGGGCGAATTCAACACGGTTAGTGTTTAGTTTTAGAGTGTTTTAAATGCATACCAACGTGCGCATAAGTTTCTTCATATTACTTCTTTTGACTTTTCTATAATTCCTCTTGAACCCACTCATTATAAAGTATAGGTGTTTACAGCTAATATATTAATTAATTACACATGTTTTATTGCTATGATAAGTAGATTTTTTTTAATATCTTGATTATTTTTGTAGAAGAATAATTTTCTATGTTTAAAAATATAAACCTTTTCACGTTTTACTTATTTCTTTATTTCTAATTATTAATCGTTTAATAAGGTAACGACAAATTGAAAAATCTTATTTCTTTAAAATAATCTACCTGTGCGGAACCACATTTCATTTCTTTAAACTTTCTTCGAAAGAAGCTAGACGAACGCAAATGTATGCCGACGACCAATCAATGTTTAGCATCAATCGCACTTTGTACTGTGATTGGCGCGCGGTCATTTCTTAAAAGATACATCGAAAATCCACGTGGACTCTGAATAAGTGGTTAGTAATTACAAAATACTAATACCTACTGTTTGTGAAAATGGCGCATTTGTTTTTTGTAATTATTTTTTCTTTCGATTGGCATATTAGGTTTCTTGACATGCCAAAATACGAGTTTAGGTACTTGCAACTGTCGGTATGCCAGATTCCATACAAAAATGTTCAATGCCTTAAAAAATAATAATTTTCTAAGGCAACTCAGAAATCAAGTGAAACTTTTTATATTCAAGTATGCTTTTTTTATTTTAATTAATTAAACATCCCGTAGACGTAAGATCGCACTGTGCGCCGTCACAAAGGAACTATTTAGTAGTTAGCATTAATTTGTCACGGAACCCTAAACATTTTTGCTTTAAAATTGCGCTATTTTTGTTTAATTTTTGACTTTCAGTCAATATGTTTTCATTACTGGAGCGTGTTAGACACATTTATTTTCTTACTTTCGATTTCGTGACGATGCCACAAGACGTGCGCTAAACTCGGATTAAGGGTCAACCACACCAAAACCAAGCTAATGATAGTTGATCGCAAGAACAAGCTCAGTTTCACTGACGCTTATAACCTAGACACCGTCGATCAGTTTGTATATCTTGGCTCAATCATCAGCAACAATGGATCATGCGAGCCAGAAGTACGGAGAAGAATTGGTACGGTCAAACACGCTATGACACAACTTAACAAAAATATGGACGGAAAGGAACATCATCAACACCAACACGTAACACAAAGACTAAGTTAGTCATGACCCTGGTATTCTCCATTTTTAGCTATGGTGCGGAAACATGGACATTGAAGAAAGCTGACAGAGACCGCAGCGATGCTTTTGAAATGTGATGTTGGCGTAAGATGCTTCAGATTCCGTGGACAGCCTTGCGCGCCAACTCATCCATTCTGCAAGAGCTCCGTATCAAAACTCGACTTTCAACCCTATGCCTTCAAAAAGTATTAGAATATTTCGCCTATATAGCGAGACGAGAAGATTACCTAGAGCGCCTCATAGTTGTCGGAAAGGTCGAGCGAACATGACCAAGAGGCTGGGGGCCCACAAGATGGCTAGACCAAATCCGCCTAACCACTTTTATTAACACCTACAAAGCTTTCCGAACCGCCACGGACAGAGATAAATGGCGCGACATTGTCCGAAAGAGTGTCTCGAATCAATAGAGATTCACGACCCTTAGCAATGAGGAGAAACGATGTGAGGAGGAGTGAGGAGTGTGTTGTAATTGAATAGTGAAATAACTCGCGAAATGCTAAGTCATTGTTTATCAATACATTGAACGAACAAGTCTTGTATAAAGCAAAATGCACAAGGTTTTAACTTTTTCACTTAATAAAAATATGGAATGCCACTTTCATGCGAAAAAAAACTGATTGAAGTTTGTGTCATTCTTATATGGTAACATACCTTTGTATTTCGAAATAAACACACACGATCGGGGTAACATTAATGTTAGATAATGTGTAGCTTGAATGATTTTTTAAGCGCTAGAGATAGGTCTCATAATAAATTTCAAAGTAATTGTATAGTTGAGGACATACCACAACGCTTAATAAACACGAAGAGCCGATTCCTTTATATCAAAGCGATCATTTATGCATAAAAATTCTCCAACGGATTTAGAGATTTTTTATGCATAAATGATCGCTTAAAATGTTTCTATTCTTTTTTGTTGTTTTGATTTTTTTAGTTTTTTTAAAACAGTTTTGTTCACTTTGCTTATTTTTCCTTTATAATTTATGTTACGTTGCGTTATGTGATTTAATTCTCGTTATTGTATTACATCAAATTGGAAACCTTCTCTTGCATTTTAGAATGGTTGGTGATAAAACTAAATATTTCTTCATCGTTTATCATTTAAAGCTAAGAATAAAGAAACAAGGCGATCTATATTTCTTTCATAAAGTAATAGGTAAACCTTTTAGGGGGTAAGCACTTACCGGTAAGCAATCATCACGGCTCATCGGAATGTGCCACATAAAATAGCACAAACGATAGGCATAACGATTAATATTATATAACACGTAGTTTAAAAGTTTTGTGTAGTTTGTGTGTTGTTTTGTGTAGTGTTTCCTTTGTAGTATTATCGCTAGAGATAGGCTTAGGATAATAGATTTCATAATGATTATAGTACATATCCCAATTAATATTACAGGTATACTCCTCATTTAAGAATTGTTATGATCATAAAGACATGACAGCTTACAACAATACAATGATTTATGTACAGGAAGTGATAAATTAGAAAACGAAATTTAAAAAAAAAATGTTCTCTACAGAATTTGCTGGTGGTAACTTTATCAGGAACTTATGTATTAACTTATCTTTTAGTAGAACATGCCAGTATAAATGTAAATGAAGTATTCCGATTACGACTTTAAATTTAAAGGACATTTTTATATGCAAACCGTACCAAGTTGCATCAAGTTCGAACATGTTTTTTTGGAGACTAGACGGGTTTCGGAGATATTTGAAAAATTAATTAATGGAAAGTAGCTTCTACTGCATTCTTCATCACTATGAAAAATTGCGCAAACGTCATATAGGTAAATTAAAATTCATACTTTTAACTTTAAAAATAAATTCCCTGGTTAAAAATCGAATTCATGAAGCATCATGTCCTCAGAACTTATGAAAATAATTACTATATAATTTTTATCTTGATACATGAGAACTTTTGGTACCACTTTTGGGCATTGTCCTTGAACGATTTAGCAACCTTCCAAGTTGGGCACACTTAGTTTTGGGCTGATGGAGCAGTGGCACCTCCGCGTGATAAGTGTAGCGAGAGCTAAATGTAAGATATTGTGCTGTACCTGGAAAAATGATTACATTCCTCTTAGCAAAAATATATTATAACTTGTCAGCAAAGAAAATATTAAATAATTTAAAACTTTTAAACGTTGAAATGTATTGTTCGAAAAAGCTATACCGCGTATTTTTCATGGAGTTAATATTGAGGTAATGGATTACTGCAACCACTATCTTAATATAAATACATAATGATACCAAAATAAATAATAAATAAATGAGCCCAAACGAATAAACCGCTACATCATTATTACACTTCTAAGCAGCTTCTTCCTTAAGTATGAACGCTGCAAAAGATTCCTAAAAGATGAGTACGAAAATTAAAACCATGTTAATTTATAATCGATCATAATCGAGTATAGTATATATATAGTATAGTAATAAAATTCATGACCTTATTTTATTAAATAATGTTTAGTATTCGCGTAAGTAAAAGTATACATTAGTAAAATACGGCAAAATTATTACATTTCTATTTTAGAGCTCCGTACCTCAAATTAAAAAATAAACGGAACCCTTATAGGATTACTTTGTTATCTGTCAATTTTTGAAACATACTCAATAACCTTTTTAACAAGAATGCGTGAAGGTATAGAGATGAAATTTATACCAAATACTCAAGCCTACTATCACTTCGAGTTGAAAAAATTAAACTTCTAAGCTAACGCAATCAAAAGATACAGCCATTAATGCTGCAAATTTCTACTTTTTAACGACTTTCGCATAGGAATCAAAACCTATAGGGTACTTCTTGAAAACTCAGAATCATGAAATTTGGTACGAAGCTATGTCTTATAGCACAGATAAAGTAAAAATTACGAAAAATATAAATTTTTATTTCAGTATCATATACTATAAATATTTTTAATAATATATGAAATTGATACCAAATGCTTAGGTCTATAATACCTTTAAGCTGTAAATAAATCAAAGTTCTACGTCAACGCAATCAAAAGAAGCAGCAATTTAAGCTGCATATTTCGAAACCTGCAACAACTCGCAAGGGCTTCCAAAACCTAAAGGATACTTCTCGTTGACATAGAACTCAATATGATTGCGTGGATTACCGCCATTTAAGAACCGATTTTAAAAATTTTTCCTTTATCTGATAGGGTATTCATTCGAAATGGCCCATAAAATATTGGGCAAAATCAGTTCATTAGTTTGTTTTTTAAAATCAAAGTAACAAAATTTATTCTATGTATGTTCGCGTGTATTTCCGGCATTTATGAACCAATTTTAAAAATTCTTTTTTAATCTGACAAGGTATTTTTTTTGAAAAATTTCGCTAAAATTTTCTAAAAATATCAGTTCCGTATTTAGGTTTTTATTCAGTATAACAAAATTTAGGAATGTTTGCACATATCTCCGTGTTTGGCAGAGAATGTTATCTAATAAAGCGTTTAATTCTTTCAGGAAATTTATTGTCCTTCTTTAGGCCATTATGATTTTTGTTTGCCAATAGGGGCCGAAGGATTACTAAATAACACATACGGCAATACTAAGGACAGCTTGGTAAATAAAACCCAAGATTCAGATCTGGTTCAAATTTAATACTTAAATAGTTGTTTCGAACCTGATTTCTAAAAAGTGACTAAAATATGTACATAAATAACCTTTATAAACGGACATATGCAAGGCTAGTGTAAGTATTTCAGTTATGCTCCCCCCCCCCAACTTTCTACATTGTAATATTATGGATTACATTTAGCAATAAAAATACCATAACTTTTATTCATATACCTACAGGTTTGTACTGAACCCTCGGTGGGCGCGTTTGACTCGCACTTGGCTGGTTTTTTATTTCTTTCTTATATACTAAACACAAGAAAAAGAAAATAGGTGTCTGAATCTTAAAAAAAAATAGATACCTCAGTATATAAGCATATACTAAATATATCAAATAAATTATATTTTTGCGCATAACAAGAATCTATTCAACATTCCTTTGATATAATGTTTGTTTAGAAATAAATCTGTGATGTTTTACTCCCTTTGCGTTGCTTTGAGCAAAACGCTTCATAAACACAAAGAGCCGCTTCTTTTGTACCAAAGCAATCATTTGTACAAAACAATGAACTCTAACATATTTGCTTAAATTGTTTTTACACTTTTCTGTTGTCTTTTATGTAAACATTTTGACTAATCTGAATAGAGTGATTTTTGACTTTTTTTTAAATAGGTTTTGCTTAGTTTGCCCAGTGTAATTTGATTAAATTAATAATCAAAATTGTAATCCATCCATCCATTTAGCCGAAAGACATCCTCCGCAGGACATAGGCCTCCCCCAAGGATGTCCACGATGACCAGTCTTGCGCCACCCGCATCCAGCGGATTCCTGCGACCTTAACCAGATCGTCGGTCCACC